>RXPK01003715.1:0-105553 GCA_004143645.1 Protaetia brevitarsis
GTGGCACCATCGCTTACATAGTTGGCAGCATACCAATGCTCTCCCGACCTCGATCTGCTATATAATTCATTACAATAAAGGCATGCAGCATCGGAGTCATCAGTGTCTTGAGTAAAATTTTCCACAGGTTCGTCATCTGACAATGGGTCATCCTGGAGGACAGCACGCTTCACCTGCTTACGAGCTCTAACGCTTTTACGATTTTCCTTCTCTTTTTTATTTTGGACTTGTCTTTAATTTCGTCCATACAAGGAGTGCTTGTCAGAACCTGAGAGCCAGTGATTTTCCTTTTCGTGTTTCTTGCTTGTCCCGTAGACTCTGCTTTCGGAAATGGCGAAAGTTCATTTAGCATCTCCTGGATGGAAGACGATCCAGCAACGCTTGGCAATTACGCTGAACTGGACCGACTGGTATAGAATCCATCATATGCTTCGAAGTAGAAGGTCCTGCTACATATTCAAGATTTGGCTGCAACTGATCAGCTGGTGCAAGATCGTCTTGAAGATGCTGTGTGAAACCAGTTGTCGGTCCAGGAAGTTCTACATTTTCCTCGTCGCGCTCCATCTCAATAACATTTTCGGTGACTGCGCTGGGCAGAAACAAATGATCCGGAAAAACATATGCGTTCAACGGATAAATTCCGGTTTTTTCGAAGCCACTCGTTATGTTTCCGACCGAAGCAGCACTTGCGTATGCTCTCCCAAAAATACCGGCGACCTGGTGAAGTCCTACAGTTCTACCAGGGTGTGTTTTTAGCCAGATGGTAATCTCTCGATTGTAATATGCGTCGAGCGGTCCGAAAAATGAGACGTCAAGTGGCTGCATCCGATGGGTGCAATGCGGCGGCAGACACAGTAATATGACTCCATTGGCCTTAGCAAATTCCAGTGCCTCTAAATTTTTATGGCTACTATGGCCGTCGAGGATCAGAATAACTTTGTTTGTAGGGTTGCAGCCAGTGGAGCCGACGAAATGTTTCATCCATTTGACAAATAAATTACCAACCATGTAACCACTATCATAACATAGTTGCAACGTTCCTGGAGGTGCACCATCAAAATATTCTGGTTTAAAGTTCTTTCGTGGGATAATCATTGCAGGTGGAACAAAATTCCCAGCAGCATTGGCACAGACAGCGATTGAGATGTGCTGGCCTCGTTCGGCACTTGTCAATGCACCGACTTGTTTTTTCCCCTTCTGGGCAAATATTTTTGGTGGCTTTTGGACGGTGCTGAGGCCAGATTCGTCCATATTATAAATTTTTGACGGTGGAATATTATTATCAGTCACCAACGTCTCTAAGAGCTCAAAGAACTTCATCACTTGAGGCTTATTGAAAGCTCTTGCCCTTGCTGCAGAAGTGGCTTCAGGAGCCCTCAACGAGATGGAGGGGTTGCGCCTCCGAAACCCTTTTAGCCAATCCCAACCTGCCATTTGTGTATCTTCGTTAAATCTATTAGACAATCCGGCCTTTTTTGCAAATTCATATGCCAATTTCCTGACATCGGTTGTGTTAAACCCAAAGAATCTCTGTTCAAAATAAAGTATATGTTCCACTAACCGGTTTTCTATGTCAGAATCAAAGGTAGGCTTGAAGCGACAAGGTTTACCGGAACATTTTGGAAGTGACGTCGAAGTGTTGCCTGCGGCACATTGAATGTTTTTGAGGCCTTAAGCCACCCCATTTTATTTTGTTGGATGCTCTCTATAGCCTTCGCCATATCTTCTTTCGACCATGAAAGTCGCGCAGACTTCCTCTCATAGTTGCCGGGCATCCTGGCAAGAAAATAAAATAAGATTTTCAAGTAATCTACATGTTAAAAAACTCCAGGGTAAGATGACATACATCTTAAGCCGACGGTTGCTGTGTCGTCTTACCCTACGAGAGAGAAAATATTTGCCGCCTTCTGCGACTAAAACCTTGAAGGTTACTTTGATTATTATTCAGTAGTCATAACCCATACTAATCACAGTTCATATTAAAGTAGTCAAACACAAGGAAAAACTTACTTGATACAATTTTATCGACACAAACACATCAAAGAAAACAATATTTTCGAGTGACGAAATCAACACATTCGACACTACATGCAAACAACGTAAGCGAGCAGTCACATATTGTTTGAGTGGTGATGCCATCTGTGAGCCGATATGTGGGCATCGGTTAGGCGTTTGTGGTACATATATTTAAACGGTTATAGGCACTATGTCATCTTACCTGAGTATGTCATCTTAAGCACAATTCCCCTAACTGATATACCCTGCCGTAATTTTCATTCTACCAGGGAAATTGATTCTTCCGATAAAAAATGCTGTTGGCAAAACTGAGGAGTATTGATTTCGGTTTGGTGTTACTTTAGTTGATTGACTCAAATTTATTGGATAGAGAAACATACTTCTTATAGATTCCATCTTGTATATTACATTTTAATCTTTATATAAGAAGATCGACAACTTTATGAATAGCTTAAACTGTGAATTGTTGGAATATGCAGAAGGTTTAAACTTTTTTACAACCATTGTGAACATTGTGGATGGATTCAAATCAATATTTTGTTTATTGTCACTTATTGTTAGTATTTGTTGGTGAATTCACTCCTTTCCTGTGCATATTTCAATGTCACAGTTTGTATCGCACATTCTTCAGATTACTGACGTCTTCCTACGCCTAGAACCAAATTTCTAGTCAAGTCTCTCCCTCTTTGGTGAAAAACTGCAACTAATTTTACAAACAATGCTTGAAATGCTTATTTTTATGTTTTCTTTACATTTAAATAGGTACCGTCTTCGGTCATCATAAACGTTGTCTTTATTTAAGGTCACGGATCAATTATTCTCCCTTACTATTATTATTTTTTTCTGATGCCTAGGTAATTTAAATTGGTCCAAAGGGATTTTTTTATCTTTGAACCTCGAAATATAATCAAAATATGATCTCTTTTCTAATATAAAGGTACGATTACTTAAATTTCTTAAGGATTTATAGTAGTTCCAATCTCTCTGATTTCTGAATCTACGAAATTTATGTTTGGCTTTATCGCGCAGCTTTATTAACATTTTTAAATTATCCGTTAACCAGGGAATGTATGTTTTTGTGAATCTATGCGTAGGCAAAGGGGCATGTTTATCAAATAATCGCCGAACGCATGAATTGAAATAGGCAATTTTATCCTATAGCTTATTTAAACGTAACAAAAAAATCAAAGTCGGTTTGTTATAATTCTAAACGAAAATCGTGGGGGCAGATATTTTTGTAATTAGGTGCGAAAGATAAGAGTACATTGCGGCTCACAAAATACATAGTCGTTATCCGATACCAGGCAACTAATAACTCCACTCTTCGCTATATCCATGTGATTTGTTACAAGTATCAAGTCAATAAGTGATGAAGAAGTTAATGTAATTCTCGTAGGATTACAAATAATCTGTTTTAAACTCAATCAATCCAAGAGAGAATTAAAATATACAGTTGGAGGGCTATCAACCTTGAAGAGGTCAATATTAAAATCTCCACAACAATACACTTCCTCAGCAATCAGATGACAAATGTATTAAAGCTATAACTATGACACCGAAAATTGTTGAAGTGATAAGGTGTCCTTACCTAAGTCATACTTCTCTTTAAGATTTCACATTCACTATGAATATGAGAGTTAATTACTTACAGTAAATGCTTTGTCTTACTACTGTTACTTAACTGAATTTACTTACCATAACTACACTATGATATGTATGTATTTGCAGGCATGTTTTTGTATAGTTATTACAACTGATTTTGCCAGGCTTCAATCATTTTGAAGTATTGGTCTTATTTCATCAGCGGTGATTGTGTTATAATTTTATTGCAATAGTTAGGTATTAAAATTATTGAGGTGTATAAAATTAATATAAAACTGCTACATTAAACAATAACATATTTTATTGTTTTTAGGTGTACACATTTATACCGGCAAAACATATTGCTATATTCTAAAAATGTTAGAAAAGCGTTATATACTTTAAAAATAAGGCTACCGTTTTATAAAAATACAACTTACAATAACTTGCAACTTAGCGTAAAGGATAACTGCTACACACGTACAATGTAGTAATCATGCAGATTACTGTATTGCATTCAAAATACATTTTTCACAATAAACCTGTTAATTTCATTATTGTTTCACTTTATATATTATCTCTAGGTACACGAAAGCTTTTGCGATAGTGGATCCATTAAAAAACATAGTACACCGAAGCTTGTATCTTCCACCCGGTAGAAATGGTGGAAGTTTTTGATCAACCAGTGCAAAATTATTTACAGCGTAATAACCCTAAAAGATAAAACATCGTATGTCTACTTACATTCAATCTGCAATATTATCTACCTTCTTAATTGGACAGTAAGTTAAATTGCCTCTTAAAAGACCAGCGATTTCGAGCGTGTCCTTTCTAAACGCATCGCATATTTTCAAATCAAAGTCGAATATCTTATGATGAAAAAGATTATTCGAAAACCTAAACCCTTTGAAGTTCAGCTGGAATTGTATTTATCATCTCAGTTGATAATTAAAGATATCTTTTAGGCGGATACTTGACTACAAGGATTCTTCGGCAAAGAGCTTTGACAAAAGATATTTTTATAAAAGATGTCTTCCCAAAAATTCTTTATCATCTTAGCGTTTTCATCCAATATTTTATAAAAGATATTTGACATGACGTTATAACCTATAAAATTGAAATTATTTCTTATTTGTGCTGTCGCATCTATTTATTTTTTTCCTGGCTTTTTAGTAGCTTAGCAAAGTGAACATTATAAACTTTATTAACCGAATTGCCACATATTCCGTTCCGCTTGTTCTTAAAGTATTTAATTCTAATGATTTTGGAAATTACCAAAATTTGGTATTCATTCTTAGGAATTTATCCAAGAATTGCCTAAATATAATAAGAGTAAAACGGATTAGGACATGGGAACATATGATATACGCCGAAAGCGTTGATAGGTTAACTAGCCGAATACATTCACGGCGGAATTAGCTGATTAGCAGTTTATTACTAGTAGTTAGCGTGACGCTAGCGACATTTTTGATTGCCAATTATCTTTTGTTAAAGATGTTTCAAGGTTTTATAAAAGATATTTGCCAAAGAACTTTTATAGTTTTACCCGCTTTATAGGTATAAATGTTAACCTTAAACGTATCTCCGTCAATATCTACTAAAGTTCGCCATGACAACGCATAAGCTCTAAAGGTGCGATTTGGTTTTAGGTTTTCTACCTTAAAGTATTCCAAGGTGCTCTTGTTGCAATAGTCTATTTTTGCGAATTCCTGTTTCACTATGAAATCATCTTGCTTAGACTGAAACCAAGTATAAAAGTAATAACTTACCGTTAGAATTAAAGGACTGAAACACACAAGTGTTAGCACTAAGACGGTTCGATACATTTTAAATTTCATATTCCTAACTAGCATTTAACATTTAAACATTTTGTACAATATGTGCAATATACACAAATAGGTAATTACAATGCGCAATTAGAGTTATTTGTCTGGCATTGAAACATATATTTAGAAAACAAGCGGCTGTGTTTTGGTTTTATTTGCATGAGATGTTCCATTATTTTCACTTACTTCATATTTCAATCTAAATAGATTATCTGTAACCTCTGTACAAAATATACATTGTATATTTTGGCACGGGCAGATATACCCTGCCCGTAAATTTTCATTCTACCAGGGAATTTGATTCTCCCGATAAAAAATGCTGTTGGCAAAACTGAGGAGTATTGATTTCGGTTTGGTGTTACTTTAGTTGATGGACTCAAATTTAGTGGATAGAGGAGCATACTTCTTATAGATTCCATCTTGTATATTACATTTTAATCTTTATATAAGAAGATCGACAACTTTATGAATAGCTTAAACTGTGAATTGTTGGAATATGCAGAAGGTTTAAACTTTTTTACAACCATTATGAACATTGTGGATGGCATACACCTTCAAATCAATATTTTGTTTATTGTCACTTATTGTTAGTATTTGTTGGTGAATTCACTCCTTTCCTGTGCATATTTCAATGTCACAGTTTGTATCGCACATTCATCAGATTACTTACGTCTTCCTACGCCTAGAACCAAATTTCTAGTCAAGCCTCTCCCTCTTTGGTGAAAAACTGCAACTAATTCTACAAACAATGCTTGAAATGCTTATTTTTATGTTTTCTTTACATTTAAATAGGTACCGTCTTCGGTCATCATAAACGTTGTCTTTGTTTAAGGTCACGGATCATTATTCTCCCTTACTATTATTATTTTTTCTGATGCCTAGGTAATTTAAATTGGTCCAAAGGGACTTTTTTATCTTTGAACCTCGAAATATAATCAAAATATGATCTCTTTTCTAATATAAAGGTACGATTACTTAAATTTCTTAAAGATTTTTAGTAGTTCCAATCTCCTGATTTCTGAATCTACGAAATTTTATGTTTGGCTTTATCGCACAGCTTTATTAACATTTTTAATTATCCGTTAACCAGGGAATGTATGTTTTTGTGAATCTATGCGTGAGTAAAGGAGTGTGTTTATCAAATAGTTGCAGAACGCATAAATTGAAATAGGCAATTTTATCCTCTAGCTTATTTAAACGTAACAAAAAATCAAAGTCGGTTTGATATAATTCTAAACGAAAATCGTGGGGGCAGATATTTTTGTAATTAGGTGCGAAAGATAAGAGTACATTGCGACTCACAAAATACATAGTCGTGATCCGATACCAGGCAACTAATAACTCCACTCTTCGCTATATTCATGTCATTTGTTACAAGTATCAAGTCAGTAAGTGATGAAGAAGTTAATGTAATTCTCGTAGGATTACAAATAATCTGCTTTAAACTCAATCCATCCAAGAGAGAATTAAAATATACAGTTGGAAGGCTATCAACCTTGAAGGGGTCAATATTAAAATCTCCACAACAATACACTTCCTCAGCAATCAGATGACAATGTAGTAAAGTTATAACTATGACACAGAAAATTGTTCAGTCATACTTTTCTTTAAGATTTCACATTCGCAATGAATATGAGAGTTAATTACTTACAGTGAATGCTTTGTCTTACTACTGCTACTTAACTGAATTTACTTACCATAACTACACTATGATATGTATGTATTTGCAAGCATGTTTTTGTATAGTTACTATAACTGATTTTGCCAGGCTTCAATCATTTGAAGTATTGGTCCTATTTCATCAGCGGCCATTGTGTTATAATTTTATTATAATAGTTAGGTATATTAAAATTATTGTATAATATAAAACTGCTACATTAAACAATAACATATTTTATAGTTTTTAGGTATACACATTTATACAGGCAAAACGTATTGCTATATTCTAAAAATGTTAGAAAAGCGTTTAATACTCTCAAAATAAGGCTACCATCTTTATAATAATACAACTTGCAATAACTTACAACTTAGCGTAAAAGATAACTGCT
Organism: Protaetia brevitarsis; assembly: GCA_004143645.1. NCBI lineage: Eukaryota > Metazoa > Arthropoda > Insecta > Coleoptera > Scarabaeidae > Protaetia > Protaetia brevitarsis. The sequence goes on from RXPK01003715.1 coordinate 7,472, forward strand.
ACACAACCCGTACACTGTCACTGCAGGTTCATTGTTTCAGAGTGTTTTCAGCGTTCTAAAACAAGTGGATACGTAAGGTTGAAGTCCCAATTAGTGACACTTTAAGGGATAGAATTATATCAATGTTTAAGATTCCAAGATGACAATGAAAGAAGAGTATTGATTTTTAAATTTAAAATAAATGTCTGCGGGATTCAATCGAAAGCTACGCTAAAACACAGCAAAAGAAACTATTATAGGAAAAAATACAGGGAAGGTATCAGTAATTAGCACAGAGTCAGAAATTGATACATTTACCTTATATACTTATACGAACCAGGAACAAGCACAACATAACCAATAAACCACTATGCGCTAGGCGTGCTGTCAGTTCCAATCGATTGTACCCGAACACCAACGATACAAAGTTCTAGTATTTGCCCTAACTCACTGACCATTATTTTTTATTTAGTTTATATTTATGCTTATTAATGTTATTATTTACAATCATTGTATGACAATTAACTGAGTTTATTGGTTGTAGACATATTTTGTGATTTGAGTATGAAATATTTAATGTCTGTTAATATATCTTACAAGGGAACACCGGCGGGTGTCCTCCTCCGATTTCGATGAAACTTAACAGATCGAAAGAGTACCTTAAAATAAGAGACACGTATTTTTTTTTATCGGCGTATCCGCACGATTTTGGGGTACAGCCCCCTCCAAAGTTTGGACGATTTTTCAATTTTTGCAAATATTTCCTAAATTATAACAGATATTAAATTTTCTTAACATAATTTGCAGCATATTGCATGGCCCTAAGGGTGGCGTCATCCGTATTCGCAAAAAGTTAATAACGAAGGACGGGGTACCCCGTACCCCCCATTTTTTTTACATTTTTTCTTTTTCTTATTCATCAAAAGAAGGCCGATTTTACATAGAATACGATGATGTATAACAAGTTTAGAAAATTAATAATTGTAAAAATAGAAAAATAATAATAAAGCTTCAAAATTAATGAACTTGTCTATTGATATAAATCAAATGAACTATAACAGAAATAAGTTTTTATCCTTAACATAATTTCCAGCATAGTACATGGTCTCAAGGTAGATATCTTCATAAAAAGCTAATCAGGGGGGACGGGGTACCCCATACCCCAGGATTTTTTTAATAATAAATTTATTCATTATTCATCAAAAAAGGATCGCTTTTACATAGAAAACGGTGATGTATAATAAATTTAGAAAATTAATAATAGTAATGATAACTCAAAATAAATATATGTACGTGTCTATTGTGATGAATTTGATATGCACTTATCTACGCATACCTGAGTTTAATTAATTGTTCAGTCACTTCAGATATAATTGGTAATTTGCATTATAAATTTAACGCGATAGGGGATCTGGTGATTAATCATATTATTATATAGATAAAAATAAATCCCCGAATGCATAGTAATTAACCACGAACGTTTAAGTGGTCACGTCTGCATTTAGGAAATAGGTATATAAGACGAGTATTCCAAATGAGAACATTAGAAGTCGTTTTTCGTGCAGTGTAGATCAGTACCTATAGTTTCGCACAATGGCGGTCCTAAATATAGCAAATATGTTGAACATGTTACTTGCAACGTTTCAAGTTACTAACATCGCAACAATTCCCTTTGACACCGCAAGAAAGTGAGTTGCATGATGCCCTAAAAAATATAATTGTATCTGCCCAACAAGACGCCATGTTCTCCTTTCAAGTTGTAACGCGATTAGAGTTTGAAGAATTAGCAGAACTACACGAAGCGCAATTTGTGGAAGAAACAGCAGAAGACGAAGAAGACAATTATGAAGATATTGCATGTGTTCCTGAAGAACTACCCCCTTCTTATAGAGCTAGATTACAAAACTAGAGCTATCGACTACTGGAAAAGTGGTAAATCCAAGCCACGTACATGTCATCCAAAAATTCAAAAAAGTAAAATCGCTACGACAATTGCGCAGATGGGAAGAAAGTGTTAATAGAGGCGGCACCCACACGGATAAATTACGGTTTATTACTGAATACGTTCTTACAAAATTTGAAAATAGCATTTTGGATGGAAAAATAATTCACGACATGGATTTTCGACGGTGGGCTTTAGAAGCTACCACCGATAAAAGTTTCGTATAGTGTATAGTATAAGTTAGTAGGCATATAAAGGTTTGACCATAGCTTGTCGAGTAGATACAATTCTAAATTAAGAAATATTTAAATAAGGAGAGCAGCGGAGTAACGTTAACAAATAATTGTTGTTAATGTACTATATTATTATTATTACAATTATTTTTATTATTAATCCTCCAAATTTATTACCATTGTTTTCTATGTAAAAGCGATCTTTTTTTGATGAATATTGAATAAACTTATTATTAAAAAAATGCGGGGGTATGGAGTACCCCGTCCCCCCATTATTAGCTTTTTATGAAGATATCTACCTTGAGACCATGTATTATGCTGGAAATTATGTTAAGGATAAAAACTTATTTCTGTTATAGTTCATTTGATTTATATCAATAGACAAGTTTATTAATTTTGAAGCTTTAAAATAATAATTTATTTTTCTATTTTTACAATTATTAATTTTCTAAACTTGTTATACATCATCGTATTCTATGTAAAATCGGTCTTCTTTTGATGAATAAGAAAAAGAAAAAATATTAAAAAAATGGGGGATACGGTGTACCCCGTCCCCCGTTATTAACTTTTTGCGAATACGGACGACGCCACCTTTAGGGCCATGCAATATGCTGCAAATTATGTTAAGAAGAAAATTTAATATCTGTTATAATTTAGGAAATATTTGCAAAAATTGAAAAATCGTCCAAACTTTGGAGGGGGCTGTACCCCAAAATCGTGCGGATACGCCGATAAAAAAAAATACGTGTCTCTTATTTTAAGGTACTCTTTCGATCTGTTAAGTTTCATCGAAATTGGAGGGGTCACCCGCCGGTGTTCCCTTGTTAGTACTTGAGACTATATCACACTCTTAGAAAACTTGCTTTATTCACACTAAGGATTGTATACCGGTTAACCGGTAAATTGTCCAAAAAACGTTCGGTAAATTACAAAATTTACCGTAATTCGGTAAATGAAAAATCCATACCAGAAATTTTTATGTACGAAATATTGAGCCGTGTTGTTTTCCCTTTATTAAGCCTTAAAGACTGTTTAAAGTTTTGACGAATTTTATTAATTTTTTGTTATTATTTTCCCTTGTCTAACGAGTTAGAGAATGTTGTTAAAATCTAATAAAGATAATATTTTAAACAACAGAAAGCGTTCTTTAAAATATTATTTAATTTGACAATTGGCTCAATAATAAATTACTGACAGTTAACATGAGAGATATTCGGGATATGTTGGGTGAAATTGAGTTAATTGATAATACTTAATTGACTGGCAATCTGTGATCACAGTTCTCTTTTTCTTCTATTAACACTACTCCTCCGGATTTGTAGATTCTAGTATTAATTTATTTTCACGAAAAAACTCCACAAGTAATGCTTTTTCAACTTCAGAAAAGTTCTTTGCTCTTTTCTCTTTTACTTTTTCTAGAAATTGTTTTATTTCATGTTATTATTATTCATCTTAATATTTAAGTGTTAATTATTACTTACTGCATAATTAATGTAAATTTCAAGTTTAAATCTAACTAAAATTCCATACAAACACACAAAACAAAAGCACTAATTAAATCCCAGATCCGTCAATATCGGCCATACCTGTCATTTGACGTAAACAATTGACAACAGAACTAATAGACGTATAGAAAAGTCATCGTTATTTGCTGTCGCGTTTAGTTTTTCTAAGTGATTGTTTTGTTAAAAATGATTTAAATAAAGAAAATAATAAACCATTATTTGAAATGTTCATTAAGACATTTATTAAGCCCGGAGAGTTATTTAGTTAAACAAAGGTTAAATAATTTTTAAAATAAATGAAAATAATACCGCCCATTGTGTTTATAGATATTTAAAGGTCTTAAGGGACATTGAAAATAATAAAAAAAAAGCTGGTAAGTGTAAGTAAAATATACCCAATTATTAATTTTATGGGAGATGCTTTTTGTTTAATTTTAATTTAAACTTTCTTGAGATTGAGATCCGCTGTAATGCCCTAGAATAGAGAATATAGAAAAGAAACTGACAATTTTTTTTGATTAGAAACCAATAACCTCCATTCCACCGAGTTAGTCAGAAAGAGAAGGAATCAAAAAATTCTCAACAAAAAAAGTAAAAAATTGAAAAAGAAAGTGTAGAAATTAAAAGAAAATAAGTCTCAAACGAGATGGATAACGAAAAGCAACGCAAAGAAAAGCGAAATTAATGTTCATTTTTTGCTAGGACGGTAGGAAGCAAAACACCCCACTTTTCCTGCCTATTTTATTTATCTCTAGAAAAAAGTTGAGTTAGCATAGTTGATTTGTGCTCTGGAGTTTTCCAAGATTTTTAAAAGTTTAAAATCGTTTTTCTTAAAGAGTAAGTAAATATTTCAATTTTTAATATTTAAAAATAATAATATATAAGAACAACATTTCACGTATTTAAATTAATAGCAATTTGAAATACACCACAATATGAGACGACATTAATGCAACATTATTGTAAAATAACATTCAAATTTGAACCTTAAATAATTTTTTTGCTTCTAACAACTGCTTAAAATAATTAAATACAAATATTTATTACAAAATTCTAATATTATGCCTTAAGATTGCGCAAAATATGTATTATTCCAGCCTAACTTCTAAAATAGCCTCTATTTTCTTGAAGAATCCCCATTAATGTCACACGTGAAAAAAAATTACCGGTAATTTACCGGTAAACCGATATTTTCATTTTCATTTATCGAATTACCGGTAAATGAAAAAATCGGTAAATTTACAATCACTGATTCACACCTAATGCATGGCGGATTAATAGCGAATAACTATTTAATCATACTTATTAAAAAACATGGTTACCATCAATATAAAATGCTGAATATATTGCTCATGTGGACCATTTTTCTCAGTGTACTTTTGCAAGTCATAATGTATGTAACGTTTATAATACCAATTTTAATCTACAAAACTATCAGGATTTCTTAAAAGATGAAATGACAGGAAAGTGTTGCCTGATTACTATATTGTATTTCAAATCTATTTTTCACAATAAATCTGGTAATTTCGTCATTATTTTACTTTATATATTATCTCTAGGTACATGAAACTTCTTTTCACCTAGTAAATGATTGTACGTATAGCTTGAGATGTGATAGCGATGAAAGTGGGTTTATACACTCGGAGGAACGCGGAAGATACCTGGTAGGCAGAAACTCGAGTCCGTTACTAGTGTTATTTCCCTTCCATTGCTCTTGCTAGCATGGCGATTCTTACAAAGGACCATGAGCCCCGCCTGGTGGCATATTCTATCGGTTCATCTACCTTAAGCTACAAAACTGTCAGGATTTCTCGAATGGGGAAATGAGAGGAAAGTATTGCATGATTACTATATTGCATTCAAGTTGCATTTTTCACAATAAATCTGTTCATTTCATTATTGTTTCACCTTATATATTATCTCTAGGTACACGGAACCTTTTCCGATAGTGGATCCCTTCAAAAATACAGTTATCTGAATCTTGTATCTTCCACCCGGTAGAAATGGTGGAAGTTTTTGATCAACCAGCGCATAATTATTTACAGCGTAATAACCCTAAAAAACAAACCATCGCATACCTACTTACATTCAATTTGCAATATTAGCTACCTTCTTAATTGGACAGTAAGTTAAATTGCCTCTTAAAATATCGGCGAGTCCGAAAGTGTCCTTTCTTAACGCGTCGCATACTTTCAAATCAAAGTCAAATATCTTATGATGAAAAAGATTATTCGAAAACCTAAACCCTTTGAAGTTCGCCTGGAATTGTATTTATCATCTCAGTTCATAATTAGAGATATCTTTTAGGCGGATACTTGACTACAAAGACTCTTTGACAAAGACCTTTGACGAAAGATATTTTTATAAAAGATGTCTTCCGAAAAATTCTTTATCATATTTCGTTTTCGTAAAATATTTTATAAAAGATATTTGACATGACGGTATAACCTATAAGATTGAAATTATTTCTTATTTGTGCTGTCGCATCTACTTTTTTTTTCCGGGCTTTTTAGTAGCTTAGCAAAGTGAACATTATAAACATTATTAACCGAATTGCCACATATTCCGTTTCGCTTGTTCTTAAAATATTTAATTCTAATTATTTTGAAAATTACCAAAATTTGGCATTCATTCTTAGGAATTTATACAAGAATTGCCTCAATATAATACAAGTATAACGAGTTAGAACATAGGAACATATGATATACGCCGAAAGCGTTGGTAAGTTAACTAGCCGAATACATTCACGGCGGAATTAGCTGATTAGCAATTCATTACTAGTAGTTAGTGTGATGCTAGCGACACTTTTGATTGCCAATTATTTTTTGTTAAAGAAGTTTCAAGATTTTATAAAAGATATTTGCCAAAGAACTTTTATAGTATAATACCCGCTTCATAGGTATAAATGTTAACCTTAAACGTATCTCCGTCAAAATCTACCAAACTTCGCCCCCACAACGTATAAGCTCGATAGGTGCGATTTGGTTTTACGTTTTCTAGTTTAAAGTATTCCAAGATGCTCTTGTTGTAATAGTCTATTTTTGCGAATTCCTGTTTCACTCTGTAATCATCTTGCTGAAACTAAAACCAACTATGAAAGTAATAAGCATTTATTTACAAGCAAGCATACCGTTAGAATTAACGCACTGAAACACACAATTGTTAGCACTAAGATTGTTCGATACATTTTGAATTTAATATTCCTTACTGGAATGTAAGGTTTAAACAATTTATACAATATGTACAATGTATACAAATAGATAATGTCATTACGCAATTAGAGGTACCCACCAGGTATCGCAATATATATTTTAAAAAAAGGCGGTGGTGTTTTGTTTTTTTAATATGTGATATCCTCTAATGTTCTAATATCTTCACTTACATCATATTTAAATCGAAATAGATTTCTTGTAACCTCCGTACAAAAAAATACAATACAAATTCCCCTATAGAAATTACTCATATATACCCTGCTCGCAAATCTTCATTCTGCCAAGGAATTTGATGCACCCGATCAAAATGCTGCTGGCTAAACTGGAGAGTATTAATTTCGGTTTGATGTTACTTTAGTTGATGGACTCAAATTTAGTGGATAGAGAAACATACTTCTTCTGAATTCCACATTGAATATCTACTAGTCAGTCTTCATATGAGGATATCTTATATCAACGACTTGGTGAATAACTTAAACTAAATCGACAAATAAATGTATTTCTGCTTTTAACTGTAATAATTAGGAGTAATTTTTCCCAAGAAAAAATTTTCCCCACACGCAGGATTCAAACCTACATCCTCTCGCTAGCCGAGCGGGTGCTTTACCAATTAAGCTATTAGAGGATAAGGTTCGTGCGCTCTAACCGAAACTATGTCGATATTAGATCCAGAAAGGCCGGCAGTACGGCAAATATGCAACGATTCGTTAAACTAAATTGTTGGGATGTGCAAAACCTTTAAACTTTTTTAGAATTATTGTGGATGTCGTGGATGGCATACGCCTCCAAACTAATATTTTGTTCATTGGCAGTTAGTATTTGTTAGTGGATTCACTTTTCGCCTATGCATATTTCAATGTCTCATCATTCTTTTCATTTCTTATCCAGGCAACCTACTTACTTTCACATTTACGTATGTTGCTTCTTTATCTTTCGCCAAAATAAGCAGTGAACTACTATTGGGCATTATTATTATTATTTGGGTGTCCACAAATCCGAATGAATTTTGTAAACTCTAATAACCCTACGTATTGAGCGATCTAGTATACACACACACACACGTAACCGCTAACAAATTGGTAACGCCTGTTACACTTGCAAAGCCCGATCCAAAATGTGAGTTTACCAGCATGGTACATCCAGCATGAGGTAGTTATATTTGAAATATTTTTTTCTGTGCAGGTAATAGCATAATTTTACCAGTACTTGCACAATTTCCAATCTGACAACATAATTACTTATTTCAATGAGTTTTTATGGACTAAATTAACTCTAATAACACACCTAAAAATTATTTAATATTCAATGTAATGGATCTTCGATGAGCAAAAGAAGAAAGAAGCTGAATTTGTTTAATGCTTGTACGAAAAGAGCAGCAACAGTGTAAGGAATGAAAACATCACAAAAGCAAAAGTGGTAGGATAAGGATTACAATTATTAATTATACACAGTATTAGGCACGAATAATTCGCATTGGAGTGATACAGAAAATGTAAAAGGAAAATGATAAATGAATGAAAGTTATCTTGGATACCACAAAAACATTGCAAAATATCAGAAGAGGACATAGGGAGTGCCTTTGATGTCTTTGAAACAATACATTAACATATCCTTAGCCACAATTCACAATAAAACAATAGCATTTTCGAAAAAAAAACATACTGTCGAGTTTGATAAACTTCGCAGTGCTTGTATTTTTACTACGTAATACCGGAACAGCCCAATAATTTTACGGACACAAGAATACTAGAAAGTGTAAATTTCGAGGTGATTATAGAATTTGCAAGTCTTGTTTAACTTTATTGATGTTCAAGTAAGCTAAATCGTAAGATTTATGGTAATAAAGCTATCATAGGTCCAATAATACGTCGATATGAATCGAAATTTTAAAAATATATTCATTTAAAAATATCAACTTAGGAATACTTTTGGTTAAACAGGTGGTAATTTGGACAATCCAAGTTATCTCAAAACCTCGCAACGGAATCCCCTATAAGACAAAAAGTTTAAATTTTTATCTAAAATAATAAAAAAAAAAAGTTGCAGAATATATTCACTTCCCATTGTCACCCGGAATGCCATGACTAATACCCTACATTACTTTTATAACTGTCTAACGTTTCTAATAGCAGTTTTAATACCACTCTACTTAAAAGAAACATGTATTCAACATTTACATGTGGCTCCTAGAGGGCGCGCACGCTTGCACTCTTTTCACCTATTGTACGTAAAGCTTGAGATGTGATAGCCATGAAAGTGGGTTTATACACTCGGAGGAGCGCTGAAGATACCTGGTAGGCAGAAACTCGAGTCCGTTACTAGTGTTATTTCCCTTCCATTGCTCTTGCTAGCATGGCGATTCTTACAACGGACCATGAGCCCCGCCTGGTGGCATATTCTATCGGTTCATCTCCCTTAAGCTACAAAACTATCAGGATTTCTCAAATGGGGAAATGAGAGGAAAGTATTGCATGATTACTATATTGCATTCAAGTTGCATTTTTCACAATAAATCTGTTCATTTCATTATTGTTTCACTTTATATATTATCTCTAGGTACACGAAACCTTTTCCGATAGTGGATCCCTTAAAAAATACAGTTAACTGAAGCTTGTATCTTCCACCCGGTATAAATGGTGGAAGTTTTTGATCAACCAGCGCATAATTATTTACAGCGTAATAACCCTAAAAAACAAACCATCGCATACCTACTTACATTCAATTTGCAATATTAGCTACCTTCTTAATTGGACAGTAAGTTATATTGCCTCTTAAAATATCGGCGAGTCCGAGAGTATCCTTTCTTAACGCGTCGCATACTTTCAAATCAAAGTCAAATATCTTATGATGAAAAAGATTATTCGAAAACCTAAACCCTTTGAAGTTCACCTGGAATTGTATTTATCATCTCAGTTGATAATTAGAGATATCTTTTAGGCTGATACTTGACTACAAAGATTCTTTGACAAAGACCTTTGACGAAAGATATTTTTATAAAAGATGTCTTCCGAAAAATTCTTTATCATATTTAGCGTTTTCGTCCAATATTTTATAAAAGATATTTGACATGACGGTATAACTTATAAAATTGAAATTATTTCTTATTTGTGCTGTCGCATCTACTTATTTTTTTCCGGGCTTTTTAGTAGCTTAGCAAAGTGAACATTATAAACATTATTAACCGAATTGCCACATATTCCGTTCCGCTTGTTCTTAAAATATTTAATTCTATTGATTTTGAAAATTACCAAAATTTGGTATTCATTCTTAGGAATTTATACAAGAATTGCCTAAATATAATACAAGTATAACGAGTTAGAACATAGGGACATATGATATACGCCGAAAGCGTTGGTAAATTAACTAGCCGAATACATTCACGGCGGAATTAGCTGATTAGCAATTCATTACTAGTAGTTAGTGTGACGCTAGCGACACTTTTGATTGCCAATTATTTTTTGTTAAAGAAGTTTCAAGATTTTATAAAAGATATTTGCCAAAGAACTTTTATGGTATAGTATCCGCTTTACAGATATAAATGTTAACCTTAAACGTATCTCCGTCGAAATCTACTAAACTTCGCCATGACACCCTATAAGCTCGAAAGGTGCGATTTGGTTTTACGTTTTCTACCTTAAGGTATTCCAAGGTGTTCTTGTTGTAATAGTCTATTTTTGCGAATTCCTGTTTCACTCTGTAATCATCTTGCTGAAACTAAAACCAACTATGAAAGTAATAAGCATTTATTTACAAGCAAGCATACCGTTAGAATTAACGCACTGAAACACACAATTGTTAGCACTAAGATTGTTCGATACATTTTGAATTTAATATTCCTTACTGGAATGTAAGGTTTAAACAATTTATACAATATGTACAATGTATACAAATAGATAATCTCATTACGCAATTAGAGGTACCCACCAGGTATCGCAATATATATTTTAAAAAAAGGCGATGGTGTTTTGTTTTTTAATATGTGATATCCTCTAATGTTCTAATATCTTCACTTACATCATATTTAAATCGAAATAGATTTCCTGTAACCTCCGTACAAAAAAATACAATACAAATACCCCTATAGAAATTACTCATATATACCCTGCTCGCAAATCTTCATTCTGCCAAGGAATTTGATGCGCCCGATCAAAATGCTGCTGGCTAAACTGGAGAGTATTAATTTCGGTTTGATGTTACTTTAGTTGATGGACTCAAATTTCGTAGATAGAGAAACATACTTCTTCTGGATTCCATATTGGATATCTACTATTCAGTCTTCACATGAGCATATCTTACATCAACGACCTGGTGAATAACTTAAACTGAATTCTTTGGGATGTGCAAAACCTTTAAACTTTTTTAGGATTATTGTGGATGTCGTGGATGGCATACACCTCCAAACTAACATTTTGTTCATTGGCAGTTAGTATTTGTTGGTGGATTCACTTTTCGCCTGTACATATTTCAATGATTATTTTTAAACATGAAATTTTGTTTTGAAAGTCACTTGATCTCAAGCTGTAAAACAGATATTTCAATTCAAACTGGGTTCAAATCACAATATTAAAGGTTTCCTTTTGATATCAAATAATCTTAGATCTACCTAATTTGCATAATTGCGAAGCGTTTTACAACTGTATACCCCACTAAATCATTTACCTGGAACAGCCGACACCAGCCGAACGCGCACCTGTGCAAATGGTAAGTAGTTTTGATAGTCACTGCGCTATAGACGACGACATTAAATAAGTCGGCCAGTCTACATATGTATATATTGCAAGGGTGATACTACACTGCGACCTAAAGGATCTATTGTGTCCCCTGTTCTTGCTATTTTACAGCTAGCCTTCCAATCCTATTCCTTTCAGAAAGTGTAACATATCAGAAGGCCCCAGGTTAGGTAAGTCCCCCTCTTCGATTTCACGTACTCCCAAGTGCAACGTCCTTGAGTTGCACAGTGCTACGCAATTTGAGAGGGGATGCATGCCATCCTGTTCCCCAATCTGCTCCAGTCGTTTTGCTCCTCCCTTTGTTCCTTCCTAGTGAGGTATTCTCACTTTGGAAGTGGAAGGCTTCTTATGGAGGTCCTGTTCCAATTCCTGTTTATTAGCGATGTCGTCCCGCTAATGTTTATTAGTTAAACGTCCTTCCTCCATGGTTGATCCCACGAGTAGCTAGGAAAGAAAAGGTCCACCTCCACAGAGCCCCGCATGCAGAGGTAAGGCTAAATACAATGGGTTGCGCCAGGTATATCAAGGTTGGACTTCTATCTAGCCGCGCATCCCATCAGCCTAGTTCGCCACCTTAGGATTTAGGTTTTTGTTGAGGTTGTCTCCTCTCGGTCCGTGCAGTTAAGCCAAGACCCCCCATCCCTTTCGGGACCTGGTTTTACAGATAGGCTTTCGACAGCCGAAAGCAACAACTGGCATCGTTGTAGAACCCTGGGCAAGGCCTTAGCCATGACACGACAGCTCAAGCGACAAACGGGGGTTATTGTTACACCAATATCTGCAGTTGTAACGATTTATTTCACCATTGAATGAAGTTGATTCCTGCGAAAAGCAGATATTATACAGTTTCTATCATTGTTGAGGGGCTCGGTCAACTCACAAAATTCCAACCTTCTGTCAAAATCATCCTCATTCAATTCGTATAAAAGTAATTTTAAAGGGATGAAATTTAAACTTAGAAAAATTTAAGTTATTCTACAAAATGATGAACAACTTACTCCTGATGTTTTGAGGTACCTGTTGTATCGATGTCGCATTTCCAAGCATTGCGACCTAACCAAAGACGGCGACGTTTATATCTTTATTACTGACAACCCGATGAAAATGTTGTTTTTTGTTATGAACAGAGCCAGTTTCCGATTAATTCAGCTATGGATTCATTGCAGTACGTACTTGTGTCGCACATTTTGGCCTGCATGATTTCCTTGAATAAGCAAGCAGTAGATCTTGCACATTTCCCATTTATAATACAAGCTTACTAACATATTCTTGGATAGAATAGACCATATTAATTGATTGTGAATTCACGATACCAAAAACACAACAAACTAATAAAGCTGCCATGGGTAGAATAATACGTCGCTTTGAATAGAAATTTTAAAAAGGTACATTCATTTAAAAATATTAACTTAGGAATACTTTTGGTTAAACAGGTGGTAATTTGGACAATCCAAGTTATTCCAAAAACTCACATCGTAATCTACTATAAGCCCCAAGGTTTAAATTTTTATCTGAAATAACAAAAAAAAACCAGTTACATAGTGTATTCACTTCTCATTGTACGTAAAGCTTGAGATATGATAGCCATGAAAGTGGGTTTATACAATCGGCGGAGCACTGAAGACACCTGGTAGGCAGAAACTCAAGTCCGTTCTTAATGTTATTCCCATTCCATTGCTCTTGCTAGTATGGTGATTCTTACAACAGACCATGACCCCGCCTGGTGGCAAATTCTATCGGTTCATCTACCTTAAGCTACAAAACTATCAGGATTTCTCAAATGGGGAAATGACAGGGAAGTATTGCATGATTACTATATTGTATTCAAAATACATTTTTCACAATAAAGCTGTTAATTTAATTATTGTTTTACTTTATATATTATCTCTAGGTACACGAAACCTTTTGCGATAGTGGATCCATTACAACCGATATTAGATCCAGAAAGGCCGGCAGTACGGCAAATATGCAACGATTCGTTAAACTAAATTGTTGGGATGTGCAAAACCTTTAAACTTTTTTAGAATTATTCTGGATGTCGTGGATGGCATACGCCTCCAAACTAATATTTTGTTCATTGGCAGTTAGTATTTGTTAGTGGATTCACTTTTCGCCTATGCATATTTCAATGTCTCATCATTCTTTTCATTTCTTATCCAGGCAACCTACTTACTTTCACATTTACGTATGTTGCTTCTTTATCTTTCGCCAAATAAGCAGTGAACTACTATTGGGCATTATTATTATTATTTGGGTGTCCACAAATCCGAATGAATTTTGTAAACTCTAATAACCCTACGTATTGAGCGATCTAGTATACACACACACACACGTAACCGCTAACGCCTGTTACACTTGCAAAGCCCGATCCAAAATGTGAGTTTACCAGCATGGTACATCCAGCATGAGGTAGTTATATTTGAAATATTTTTTTCTGTGCAGGTAATAGCATAATTTTACCAGTACTTGCACAATTTCCAATCTGACAACATAATTACTTATTTCAATGAGTTTTTATGGACTAAATTAACTCTAATAACACACCTAAAAATTATTTAATATTCAATGTAATGGATCTTCGATGAGCAAAAGAAGAAAGAAGCTGAATTTGTTTAATGCTTGTACGAAAAGAGCAGCAACAGTGTAAGGAATGAAAACATCACAAAAGCAAAAGTGGTAGGATAAGGATTACAATTATTAATTATACACAGTATTAGGCACGAATAATTCGCATTGGAGTGATACAGAAAATGTAAAAGGAAAATGATAAATGAATGAAAGTTATCTTGGGTACCACAATAACATTGCAAAACATCAGAAGAGGACATAGGGAGTGCCTTTGATGTCTTTGAAACAATACATTAACATATCCTTAGCCACAATTCACAATAAAACAATAGCATTTTCGAAAAAAAACATACTGTCGAGTTTGATAAACTTCGCAGTGCTTGTATTTTTACTACGTAATACCAGAACAGCCCAATAATTTTACGGACACTAGAATACTAGAAAGTGTAAATTTCGAGGTGATTATAGAATTTGCAAGTCTTGTTTGATTTTATTAAATTTATTAATAAAGCTATCATAGGTCCAATAATACGTCGATATGAATCGAAATTTTAAAAATACATTCATTTAAAAATATCAACTTAGGAATACTTTTGGTTAAACAGGTGGTAATTTGGACAATCCAAGTTATCTCAAAACCTCACAACGGAATCCACTATAAGACCCAAAGTTTAAATTTTTATCTAAAATAATAAAAAAAAAGTTGCAGAATATATTCACTTCCCATTGTCACCCGGAATGCCATGACTAATACCCTACATTACTTTTATAACTGTGTAACGCTTCTAATAGCAGTTTTAATACCACTCTACTTAAAAGAAACATGTATTCAACATTTACATGTGGCTCCTAGAGGGCGCGCACGCTTGCACTCTTTTCACCTAGTGGATGATGGTACGTAAAGCTTGAGATGTGATAGCCATGAAAGTGGGTTTATACAATCGGCGGAGCGCTGAAGACACCTGGTAGGCAGAAACTCAAGTCCGTTCTTAATGTTATTCCCATTCCATTGCTCTTGCTAGTATGGTGATTCTTACAACAGACCATGAGCCTCGGCTGGTTTACGAATTCTATCGGTTCATCTACCTTAAGCTATAAAACTATCAAGTTTTCTCAAATGGGGAAATAACAGGAAAGTATTCCATGATTACTATATTGTATTCAAAATACATTTTTCACAATAAATCTGTTAATTTCATTATTGTTTCACTTTATATATTATCTCTACGTACACGAAACCTTTTGCGATAGTGGATCCGTTAAAAAATATAGTTAACCGAAGCTTGTATCTTCCACCTGGTAGAAATGGTGGAAGTTTTTGATCAACCAGCGCATAATTATTTAAAGCGTAATAACCCTAAAAGACAAAACATCGTATGCTTACTTACATTCAATTTGCAATATTAGCTACCTTCTTAATTGGACAGTAAGTTAAATTGCCTCTTAAAATATCGGCGAGTCCGAGAGTGTCCTTTCTTAACGCGTCGCATATTTTCAAATCAAAATCGAATATCTTATGATGAAAAAGATTATTCGAAAACCTAAACCCCTTCAAATTCACCTGAAATTGTATTTATCATCTCAGTTGTTAATTAGAGATATCTTTTAGGCGGATACTTGACTACAAAGATTCTTTGACAAAGACCTTTGACGAAAGATATTTTTATAGAAGATGTCTTCCGAAAAATTCTTTATCATACTTGGCGTTTTCATCCAATATTTTATAAAAGATGTTTAACATGACGGTATAACCTATAAAATTGAAATTATTTCTTATTTATGCTGTTGTATCTACTTATTTTTTTTTTCCGGGCTTTTTAGTAGCTTAGCAAAGTGAACATTATAAATATTACTAACCGAATTGCCACATATTCCGTTCCGTTTATTCTTAAAATATTTAATTCTAATGATTTTGAAAATTACCAAAATTTGGTATTCATTCTTAGCAATTTATCCAAGCATTGCCTAAATATAATAAGAGTAAAACCGGTTAGGACATGGGAACATTATCTTTTGCTATGGAAGTTTCAAGGTTTTTTAAAAGATATTTGCCAAGGAACTTTAATAATATAATACCCGCTTTACAAGTATAAATGCTAACCTTCAACGTATCTCCGTCAATATCTACTAAACTTCGCCCTGACAACGTATATGCTCTATAGGTGCGATTTGGTTTTACGTTTTCTACTTTAAAGTATTCGAAGGTGCTCTTGTTGTAATAGTCTATTTTGGCGAATTCCTGTTTCACTATGTAATCATCTTGCTCAAACTAAAATCAACTATAAAAGTAATAAGCATTTATTTACATGCAAGCGTACCGTTAGAACTAAAGGATTGAAATACACAATTGTTAGCACTAAGACGGTTCGATACATTTTGAATTTAATATTCCTAACTGGAATGTAAGGTTTAAACAAGTTATGCAATATGTACAATGTATACAAATAGATAATGTCAATACGAAATTAGAGGTACCCATCAGGCATGACAATATATATTTAAAAAAAAGGCGGTGGTGTTTTGTTTTTTTAATATGTGGTATCATCCTAATCTATTATTTTCAATTACATCATATTTAAATCGAAATAGATTTCCTGTAACCTCTGTACAAAAAATACAATACAAATACGCCAATAGAAATTACTCATATATACCCTGCTCGCAAATTTCATTCTGCCAAGGAATTTGATTCCCCCGATCAAAAATGCTGCTGGCTAAACTGAAGAGTATTAATTACGGTTTGATGTTACTTTAGTTGATGGACTCAAATTTAGTGGATAGAGAAACATACTTCTTCTGAATTCCATATTGGATATCTACTATTCAGTCTTCACATGAGCATATCTTACATCAACGACCTCTGGTGAATAACTTAAACTGAATTGTGGGGATATGCGAACCTTTAAACTTTTTAGGATTATTGTGGATGTCGTGGACGGCATACACCTCCAAACTAATATTTTGTTCTACTAAGGTCCCATTATCGTTCTAGTGCAAGACCGAGATCTATGTGGCACTTTTGTCTTGTTACGGACGGCATAGGACAATGGCATGCCGATTATGTGGTTGTTGGGTGGTTAAGGCACGATAGGGTAGGGGCACAAGCTAAGACGTGCCCGATTTTGCTTTTCAATATTTTGTTCATTGGCAGTTAGTACTTATTGGTAGATTCACTTTTCGCCTGTACATATTTCAATGTCTCAGTGTGTGACATACATTCTTCAGATTACTTACGTCTTTCTACACCTAAAACCAATGTTGCAATTGAAGATACGAATGGATGAAGGTGCTATGTCGCATTTTAAAAACTGTCTTTTTGCATGAATCAAGGTGTTTTGTACCCATCTTTCACATAGCACCATCGAAAATTCCAGAAATTCAAGAACACTAGAGTCTAGTGAATGTATGAAGGGGTTTTGTTACAATACTTTTGAGAAAAATTACATAAAAAAACTTAATTTCTGAAAAAGTTTGATTTTGTAACATAACACCTTCATCCACTCGTGTCTTCAATTAACTGTATGAAGAATCAATGCTTTAAATGCTTATTTTTGTTATTTTCTTTACATTTAAATATCAACTTTATTTACAACTATCACAAGTGTTGTTATTGTTTAAGGTCGCGGCTCAATTATTCTGTCATAGTATTATAATTTGAGGTTTTAGGTATTTTATTTTGTGTTTTATATATGTACTGCGTACGTAAATCCTAAGCAGAAACTGTTTTATATCCAGGTAACCTACTTGCTTTCACATTTACGTATATTGTTTCTTTATCTTTTTCCAAATAAGTAATGAACTACTGTTGGGCATTAATTATTATTATTATTTGGGTGTCCAGAAAACCGAATGCACTTTGTGAACTTTAATAACCCTACGTATTGAGCGACCTAATATACACACACACACACACACGCGTAACCGCCAACAAATTGGTAACTCCTGTTACACTTACATACCAATTTTAATGCCTAATATCTCTAAGCTACAAAACTATCAGGATTTCTCAAATGAAGAAACGACAGAAAAGTGTTGCATGATTGCTACATTCTATTCAAAATTTATTTCTTACAATAAAGCTGTTAGTTTAGTTATTGTTTTACTTTATATATTATCTCTAGGTACACGCATCCTCTTATGATAGTGTATCCATTAAAAAATACAGTCAACCGAAGCTTGTATCTTCCACTCGGTAGAAATGGTGGAAGTTTCTGATCAACCAGCGCAAAATTATTTACCTCGTAATAACCCTAAAAGATAAAACATCATATGCCTACATACATCCAGTTCGCAATATTAGCTACCTTCTTAATGGGACAGTAAGTTAAATTGCCTTTCATCATCCCAGCGAGTCCGAGCACATCCTTTCTTAATGCCTCACATACTTTCAAATCAAAGTCGAATATCTTATGGTGAAAGAGATTATTCGAAAACCTAAACGCTTTCAGGTTCAACTGAAATTGAATTCATCCTTTTATAATTGATATAGATAGAGATATCTTTTAGGCGGATTCTAGACTATAAACGTTCTTTGACAAAATATATTTTAATAAAAGATACCTTTTAAAAAATTCTTTATCATAGTTAACGTTTTCATTCATTATAAAAGGTATTTGACGAAACGGTATAACCTAGAAATTTGCAATTATTTCTTATATGTGCTCTTGCGCCTACTTATTTTTTCTACGGCCTTTTTAGTAGCTTAGCAAAGTGAATATTGTAAGCTTTATTAACAGAATTGCAACATATTCCGTTCCGCTTGTTCCTAAAATATTTAATTCCAATGATTTTGAAAATCTGGTATTCACTCTCGCGAATTTATCCAAGAATTGCTTAAATATAATAATAGCGAAAGAGGTTAGGGACATGTGTGTGCAAAGAACTTTTATAGTATAATACCCGCTTTATAGGTATAAATATTAACCTTAAACGTATCTCCGTCAATATCTACTAAACTTCGCCCTGACATCGAATAAGCTCGATAGGTGCGATTTGGTTTTACGTTTACTACCTTAAAATATTCCACGGTGCTTTTGTTGTAATAGTCTATTTCTGAGAATTCCTGTTTCACTATGTAATCGTTTTGCTTAAACTGAAACTAACTATGACAGAAATAAGCACTTATTTGCAAGCAAGCATACCGTTAGAATTAAACTACTGGAACACAAAAGTTTTAGCAATAGGATGGTTCGATACATTTTGTATTTACAATGTCTAAGTAGAATGTGGGATTTAAACAATTCATACAATATGTACATTGTATACAAATAGATAATTTCAATGCGTAATTAGAGTTACTTATCTGGCATTGAAACATATATTTAAAAAAAAAAAGGTGGTGCTGTTTTGTGTTTTAATATGAGATGTTCTCGAAATAATATTATATTATTCTCACCTACTTGATATTTAAATCAAACCAGATTTCCTGTAACCTCTGTACAAAAAAATATAATACAAATTCGCATACAGAAATTATTCATATATACCTTGCTCGCAAATTTTCACTCTGCCAAGGAATTTTATTAATTATTTATTATTATTATTTTAATATAGATAGTAAATAGATCGAGATTCTTATCTATTATCTAACTAATAAAGTGCCGCACTGTTGAGTTACTGCATCGTCAGTAGAACACCTGATAACAAGGATGATAAGATGTTCAACATGTTCAAAAAACTACTTTCGTGTTTTGTCGATTGGTTTAATTTCAATATTTGAATTTATTTTTATACTATATAAGTACTGTATATGTATAGAATTATTTTATGTCAGAGTAATTACGTTTTATCCCAACGAACACGGTCGTTGCTTTATTTATTAGTGAATAAGGAACTTAATTTACTTTCCTTCCGTTACAGTAGTATTGATAAAACATTTAATGCAGAAAATTACCTCTTTCTAGAGTTGACAATCACTATTGATGTTGTTTAATGCACACTATGCTACAGGTAAAATCTCAGGGCGTAATAAATAGTAGCAATTTTCCAGAGCATGAGACTAGGTTAAATAATAATGAAAAGTAAATATTGTTTATAAAAGATTATTGATATAAAATAAAATAAATGATCGCAAAGTACCAAAGGATGGGAAAGAAGGATAAATAACACAACGTTTATTATTTATTTATTTCCCACGCTGCGACTATCGGAGTCGGTTCGGCCAGGGAGGCGCCGGAGAGATGTCGGAGTGAGCGCCACTGGGTTATCAGCTGTTGCCTTCACTAGCCCGACGCTGTCGCCCGGTAAGTTAACCACAGCCCAGAATGGCTATTTACCAGTCGGGGAAACAAGGGATTGGTACTTGCGGAATTTTTTAATATGTTGTTAAATAGTTAAATTTAAATGAAAATGTTATTTAAATGACAAGAAAAACAAACTAGTGCGCCAAGGTCGATTAAATTAAAGTAAATTAAATAAAACGCAAAGAGAATATATTAACTGTTATATTGACACTTAATTCGGTGAAGCTCGTCTTACATGGTTACAATGTATAATATATGACATGAACTGGTGGGAGTGCCGGGTTATTATTCAAAAAATTGCAAAATTATCAAGAAACAATAACATCAAATCTACGTACTCGATCGAGCATGCAAATGACTACGACCTACCATTGGTTTTAAGGTGAAAAGATAAAGAAAGCAACAATTAAACAAAATGATTTCACAAGTTACATTAAATTTTGACAATGACCGCAAAGACTAGATTAAAAAAAAAGAATTAAGTTAAATTGAATTATGATATCAAAGACCGAAATATAAATAACAAAAAAATTACGTTAAATTATTAATATATCAATGGTAGTTCGTTACTACAAATACACAAGCAAATAACTCTTAAAATTAACTTACATGTAACACAAACAATGCACGAGGGGTTGATAGTCACCACCAGGGGCGGGTAGAAATAGAAGAAATAGAAGCGTAGAAAGATGACGAAAGAAAGCCCCGGTCCAGGGACGACGTAGAGCGGCGTGGCTTGCAAAATCCGCGTCGGCGGGCTCCAAAAAAGAAGGCTTCGTAGTCAAAACACAGGGACTCAAACGGCTTCCAAGGAGTAGATTCTTTACGACCAGAGATCCCCCCACAGGGGTTACCAAACGGGTAAATTAGGTCGAAAAGGATTGCAGCAGGGCGACGCCTATTAGACTCTTAGGTCGGCACTCTTAGCGGGCTAGAGTGTAAGTGAAGATCGCAAGGGTAGAGGTAACTACTTCCCGCGCTGTGCCATTAAGTGGCCAATAGGATTCGAGTATTAAAGATAAACAACATGCAGGTGTGCGAGATTATGCGAAATTCTAACGTTTCAAGTACAGCACGCACCAAAAAAGGTGCAACAATTAACAAAAATGAATAAATTCGGAGCTAATTATGAACGGAGTTTAATGAAATTTACGTTATCAAAGCATCTAAATATATGTTAAAATTTGACAATTTAAGAATTTTGAAAAAGGTCACAAATAAAGCGGTACATTACAAAAAAACAAATTCAAGGTTAAACGTGACGTTATACAAAATACGTAAATAGCGACGGTAACTAGGAAAGGTCAAGGAACTTGGATAAATTCAGAAAAGATAGGGTACAGTTGGAGAAATAAGAAAAGGTGTTTTCAACACGTAACAACTAGTAGTGGTCGTACGATCTACACTAAAAAATTAGATAAACACTATGAAGCAGTAACATTCGTACTAGTAGTGATATTCTATATTTACACTAAAGCATATTAAATATCCTCTAACTACTAACACTACTCTTAGTGTTAAAAAAATACACTATTTAGAGGGACCTCCATGAACTCG
The DNA here is from genome assembly GCA_004143645.1 of Protaetia brevitarsis. Lineage (NCBI taxonomy): Eukaryota > Metazoa > Arthropoda > Insecta > Coleoptera > Scarabaeidae > Protaetia > Protaetia brevitarsis. Next base: position 29,440 of record RXPK01003715.1, read on the forward strand.
GCGTAGTGTAGTTCTAGTGTTACAAATTTCTTACTGTGTATCAATCATCAACTATTCATTGAGTGGAACTAATTCTTTCTTTTGTAATATCTATAGTAACAGGTATTGATGAAACCATGAAATACTAGTGTTAGAGTTCTTATTAGTCTGGACTAAAAAAAAACACAAATAATAAATAACAAGAAACAAAACAAAATGTATTTCTGAGGACATATTAGTTGAGTAGAGTGGTAGACATTATCGATGACGACTATCGGCAGTTGTAAGTATTGATAGTTGACTGTTGAAACTATCGATAACTATCGATAGTTGGTCCGACTATCGATAGTACTATCGATAGTTGAAAATACCGATAGTGCCCACCACTAGTTATTAGTTTTCAGTAGGTAATACCAGCAAATTATTATGCTGATTGAACTTTTGACTTATTTAATGTCGTCGTCTACAGTGCAGTGACTATCGAAACTACTCACCATTTGCACAGGTGCGCGTTCGGCTGGCGTCGACTGTTCCAAGTAAATGATTTATTGGGGTATACAGTTGCAAAACCCTCCGCAATTATGCAAATCAGGTAGAAAAATTGGATTATTTAATATCACAAGTAAACGTTAAAGCGGTTTGAACGTGCTTTACATTCAAATATCTCTTTCATAACTTGGACCCAATTGATTCTTAAAACTTAAATTCACATAGAAATAAATAAACTTTTGGTATTCATAGTAAACCTTGTATTAATTGTTTTAAAAACGTAAGAATAGCAAACAACCGAGGTAGGCTTCATAAAACTGTAGCTTCAACAAATATTAGCTATTCTAAGCGTTTATTAATAACTATTTTTTTAAATGAAGATTTCAATAATTTTTAATTATTAGCATTTACTATTGCACGACCCACCTACGTGTAAATAACGCTGTAAAATTGCGATTCATAAGAAAATAAAAACTATGTTTGGCCTAGTAATATTACTTATTTAAGTAAATATGCTAATTCTAAACAACATAAAAACTAATAAACAAACTAATATTGCAACTATTACTAGCTGCTTTTATATCACAGAATATCCCACCCTTCCATATTTCTTGAATTGCACTTGTAATTATTTATGCATAGTGCCATACAACAATCTTTTTAAAGTGATTTTGTTAAATGAAGGGTTATACGCCTTAATTGTAATAAACAACAATTTTAATAAAGTACATCAATTATCATATTACTGAGAATAAAGTTTTGTTTTTGAAATTTTAATACCCAAATTCATTACTTTTATGAGTATTGTCTAAATTTGCATTTGCAATTTACAAACAATTACAAAACTCGGCCATTTCCTATAATTACAATTAATCTTCTATGTAATCCAACGACGCGACGCCTAGTGTTTTTGAATGATGAGCTCATATATCTACATGATAGTGTTTAGTTGAGCAATAAATTTTTAAAAACATTTTGTTGATATTTATGTTTTAATTTTTTTTTTGAGATTTATGTATTTTTTTATATATTTATATAATATAAACAAATACATAAATCAACACAAACACAAAATTATTAAGAATATTAGAAGAAATATAATTATATATAATTACATTTTAAAATTTTTATAAATTTCAGAATGGATTCATTCAAATATTTTTATTTTTGTAAAAATAATAACATGAGTCTATATGATTTTTTTTTGCATATTTATGTATTTTTTACATATTTATATATTTATTTTATTAATAATTTTGTGTTACAAGTATTTCCTTCTAATTCTGAAATTAGGAACAATAGGAGTATGTAGTTTTGTTGATCATTTAAATCCATTCATCATATAAATATTAAAAAAAAGTTTTTAAAAATGTATTTGCTTTACCATGTAGGTATATGAGCTCGTTATTCAGCAAAATTTGACTTTTATTCACCCAGGCAACCTACTAGCTTTCATATTTACCTATGTTGTTTTCTTTTATCTTTTGCCAAATAAGCAGTGAACTGCTGTTGGGCAAATATGGCATTAATTAGTACTATTTCTAACCCTATGTATCGAGCGACCTAGTATACACACAGCCACACACACACACATACGCGTAACCGCCAACCATTTGGCAACTCCTATTACACGTGTAAAACCCGATCCAAAACGTAAGTTTACCAGCACGGTACATTCAATATGATGTAGTTATATTTGCAACATTTTTCTATGTGCACCTAATGGCATAATTTTACCAGTCTTTGCACAATTTCCAATCTGATAACATAATTACTTATTTCAATGAGTACTTTCATGGACTAAATTAACTCTAATAGCACACGTAAAAACTATTTAATATTTAATGTAATGGATCTTTGATGAGCCAAACAATGGAGAAGCAAAATTTGTTTAATATTTGTACGAAATGAGGGGCAACACTGTAAAAGAAAGATGGAGAAGCAGTGTAACAGATGACTTGATGAAAACATCTAGAAAAGGAAAACTGGTAATATAAGGATTATGATTATTAATTATACACAGCGGACAGGAAATATTCAAATTGAGGTAGTATAGACGATGTTTAAAAGCACTTCCATTCCATTACATACAAAACGTGCTAATAAAAGAATATTACTTACTACTTACTGCTTGGATTTCAGATTGAAATCGCGTGCTGAAGTTATTTCTGATGGACGTTAGCCCTCACTCGCATGGAACATCTTCGGAGCTGCTGCAGATGATGCTTTCTATAGATGGCTAAAAGATACTATTATCACACCCATTACACGTACCATCATTAAATTGATAAAATCCACATCAATTTCGCAGTGATTTCAATTTCTATTTCAATTTTCAGTTTCACTTCCTATTTTTTCAAGTTACCCCAGAATCTATAAATCAAAAATTTCTTCTTGGTGTTCCATTATTAGTACGATAACAAGACGCTCTTCTGCTAAATAAGTAATTAAAGAAAGCAGTTAATTGAGCAAAAAGTTTAATATTTTTTTTCACACTTATTTATTTTTTATTTATTTATTTTATGTCATGGTTCAAGAGAACATGGACATAGTCAGAAAATTAAATACATGAGTAACATAATGCAAGATCAGTAAAAATTACACAAAATAGAACAAATAACTAAAAATGATGATACTAAGATAGAACTACATTAATTAACTTTCCACAAACTCCTCGATAGCATAATAACATTTTTCGAGAAGAAATTTTTTTAACTTGAACTTAAATTCTCTCAACGATTGCAATTTTTTTTGCCTGACGTAATTTGTTGTAAAATATTACTGCTCTATACCTGGGATTCGTCTTATATAACTTCGTAGTATGAGAGGGTACTGCTAAATCTAAGCAAGGGGGTGTATACAATAGTATACATTACCTTATAAATATCCCTGTTTTTGACGAAATTTTTTTGATTAGTTTTATAAAATTTCAGGATTTCAAATATGTATAAACATGGCAGAGGTAGAATATTTAATTCTTTAAAAAGTGGCCGACACGATACCATAGACGATATACACAGCATGCTTCTAATGATACGTTTTTGTAATATAAATAATCGTTTAGCCCCAAAAGATTAGGCCATAACTGAGACGAGACTCAACGTATGCAAAATAAAACAATCTAAGCGAGTGCACATTCACGGCGCAACGGAGGTTACGAATGGCATACAAAGCAGTACATAATCTACCCTCAAGCATCTCGCAATGACTGTTAAATTTTAGATTGTGATCAACAAGAAGTCCCAAAAATTTAACCACCTTACTATCCGAAAGCAGATCGTCGATCAAACCCATATGAAGTCCACCATTATCGGTCACTGACGTCGTGAACCTAATAACATTTGATTTATTTTTATTAAGTATTAAATGATTCGCATCACACTAGTCAGTCATCTGATTTATTACTGTTGCAACAGAAAGTGAAAGGGCGACGCTATCGGAAGCAGAAACAATACAGGTCGTGTCGTCAGCATATTGAGAAAGGGTGCATAATGGCAAAGAGAGATGGAGATCATTAACGTAAACTAAAAATAGGGTCGGTCCTAGAATCGACCCCTGGAGAACACCGCAGCGTATTTCTAGATCCTTAGAATATTCATTGAACTTAACGTTATCAAAATTCATCTTGCTTTTTTCAATATGCTTTCTTCTTCGACCATAAACTGTAGTCGCCTCAAACTATCGTGTTCATGGATTTACCCCCAGCTTAAAAAAGGCTATAGTTTGTAGTCGAAACATTGCTTGAAGATTGATATAACAAAAAAAAAGTACATTAAACCCTCTGCTCAATTAAGCGTGTCTTTTCATTACTTTACCTGCCAACCTTATACTGGCAACAGTTATTCCTTTATTAAAAACCCCAAACACTTTGTATACAGACTGAATAGACTGACAGTAGATCCTTAAGATTTACTGCTGCTACTAGGAACAAATTTTAGGCACCGCTGTGGGTACACCACATTCTTCTGGTGTCACCAATATTTTATCGAAGCATTTAAGCAACAGCTGAGTATCAGTAACAAGGTCTGAGACTACTTCCTGGTCCTGCTTCCAGAATAAGATTTTTCCATGGTCTTTGCTTACTCCTTGGCAAATGCCAGGAGATAACTAAAGTCGCTTCATGGACGCAAACATAATAACAACTGATAGTTAACCGATTTATTATATTTTTGTTATTATTATTATTAATAGTCATTGGGAAATTATTTAGTTAGGGTAGGAATATTTCAATTGTTATGGAATCTAATAGTACTTAGAACAGGTAGCCTAGTGTAACACCTTGTGATGGAGCACGAATTTTAAGATGAATTGTAATGATTTAGCTTTTCATAAATAAGGTAACAAAGGAAGAAAATAAACAGCTATGTTTTGCAAGGTTAAAAAGTTTGAAAATAGGATATGAAGATGTAGTGCCAGAGGTGTCCACGTGCACAGCAAAAGAGCACTAAGGTAGCAGCACCTACAAAAGAGGAAATGGAAGGAATCATCCAGAAGGTGAAAAAAAACCAGCAGGAGTGCCGAAGAAAATGGGATAGTGAATCAGTTATGGAAAGATGAAGGGTTTTTTTTTTTAGATAAAAGAAGTGGTTATCATCGAACAGAAACTAGTAAATACAAGAGTGGTTTTTGAAAAGGAAGATTAACTATAGATCAAATATTCACCTTCAAGGAAATACACATTATCCGAGAGGAATACAAAATAGGTATGTATGTGGTGTTTGTGGATTTTAAGATAGCTTATGGTTCAATATTTAGGAAAAAGCTATATGAGGCAGAAAACTTAGGGATACCGAAGATGTTTGTAAGGCTGATCAAAGTGGCAATGGGGAATAGGTACAGGTCCTCCCACAAAAAGGTTAACAATCTGAATCGCGATTTTGATTATATATCCTCAGGTTGAACTATACATACAACTGTGTTTATTGGAGGTAATTTTATTCATGCCAGCCGAAGAGTAGCCCACATAAGTAATGTTTACTCGTATTTGATAAATTCATATTTTATGTTCGCTATTCATTTAGTAAATTGTCTACGAAAGTTGTTTTGACGACCTTGATTTATTATTAGTTTTCAAATAAGGGTATCCATTCAGTTTAAGACGCAACAACTTTGCGGCAAAAACCTCAAAGGGAAGCATTTGTGTTTATCTGATATTCGCCTCTTTTAACATATGTATGAACATATTTTTCATTGAAACCTCGTACACACAGTTACGGACAAATATCATACGCATATTCTTTCATAATAAAATTAATAAAACATTTCAGTTAAAATTTTGCATAACTTTATTTTTTTTTTTTATTATCTCTCAATACTTCCTAAATAGTTAGCTTTTCATTGCTTTTTTCCAATAATAATACTGAAAATTAAATTGGAATTAACTCTTGTCTGCGATTGTATATCTCGACACTAATATTAGGTTTCTCTTATATTTTTAATAGTAAACAATTAGAACACTGAATAGTTGACATGAAAGCAGTAGGTGTTACAGAAATCAATCTTATAAATCTGATGATGCCATCAGTAAATATGCGGACAATTTTGTGTTTCAGCACGCTAACAGTCCCGTGTAGAAATCGCAAATTGTGCAAAAATAAATACGTTCCGCAAACATTTATTTAACAAGTATTGACCTGCCCTATGTCCCTAATACTCCGAACTTAAGCCCTATTGAAAATGTTTGCATTAAAGCAGAATATATATTTATACATATATAAAGACTTCATTCCAGAAAATGCAGATTTAGGAGAAACTTCTAGGAAGTAATCGAAAATAATAGGGACTGGAGACATTGGATGCTTCAAGATTGAAGAAATGAATTTATGAAAATCTTATAATTAGATAAAACAATAAAATAAATTTATAGTAAGGACATTTTGTTATTACAGTATCACATGTGTATATGCATGGTACGTTACTAGCAAAGTACGTCCTTGCATTTACTATTGAAAACTATATATCTTATTTATATTCAAATTCACTTATTCACTAAACGTTACAATTAAAAAATTACGAAAATGAAAGAAAGAAACTTGCCTATCCACTATATCCCATATTGGCCGTATATATGCGAAATAAGGTATTCTAATAAATCAATAGGAACATTCAGAAACAGAAAATCTATTTTAACAAGGAATACATAAAAATATGATTTCAACGCGTGCTTGTTTATGTCTTAATAACAAAAACTAAATTATAAAAACAAGAAATCCTGTGTCGGATAAATACACAACGAATCATACATAACATCTGTTTACACCGATAAGCCCCAGTCGTAGTAAAAGCTTATAGCTTTTAGGATGGACTATGCGCTCGCCACATACATTTTCGCGTAGGTCGTTATTTTTTTTGTAGGCGCTGTACCTCTGCCCAAATAAGAATTAATAAATTTCAATTAAATTTAGAATTTAGATATTTCTATTCAGCTGCCGACAATAGACACCGCCGGCTGTTAAGTTTGTTTGCGGTTTTGAGATAAGTTCGTGAAGAGATGTACACCAGCGACACTTTCTAATTGTACGACCTACAGGGTAAAATACAGCCTACATATTTAGCGTGGATAGTAGACAGATCTATGCATTAACCGGCCGCTTGGAAATTTGTAAACACAGATGTGCTGTCTGTTATTTTAAAGACGCTTAGGCGGTATTTATTAATGTGCGAAGTTGAATGCATCTATTATGTATTTGTTATCTTTGCGTAGAAATAAATTTATTTTATGTTTGAAGTATTTCCAATAACTGTAGTCTTATTAAATGATTTTAAAGTATTTTCATTTTGCAGTTGAACTACGACTAGGAACTAGACCAAAGGCTTGTTAATTATACAATAAATAGTATATATCATGGGTTTACTACTTTTATTCATTTTACACGTATGCAAATATAATGAACGTATTAAAATGGATCACATGAAAATATTTAAGATATCCAGTGAAATCAGTAAAGCATATCTCCGTTATGCTTATATTTTTTAATCTAATTGATGTCTGACGATTTCATATCAATTTCTTAATTCGCTCCGGCTTCCTCCTTTGACATTAAATAATGAAAGAGATATAGCGAGGATGCATTCAAAACCACGATTTTTATATCAGATATTAGAACGAAAAGTTCTACGCTCGTCAGAAATATTTTTTATTGGTTATAGTAATGGTGTGTTTTTATTAATATTATAATAACAAGATAAAATAATATTTCAATTATAAATTCCCTGCTTCCAAAGATTTTACCTCAAAAGTCTCACAATATTTTTTCAAATGAAATACAAAACTTGAATTAGTCGTAAATCGAACAGTAGTGATGGTATAAATATAAAATGCAGGTTTAAATTAATAATTAACGATTACTCTATATTATACAGTGACCTGCATAAAAATTGCAACATATGGGATTTTTTTTTTTATTATTAAAACATACTAAAACTTTTTTGGCGGATAGGTTGTGCATGTCTAGAAATTCCAAAATCTATTTGACACACGTCACGTGACCACTAGTATGACGGTAAATTTAAAAAATATGCTGTGAATCTCCAAAAAATGAGGTTAGATGACATGATATCGAAAAAAGTTATTTGAAAAAGTTGTTTAGAATTTAATTCTGAGGCGGTATGCAAATTTGCGTAAAGATAACTAAACGTCACTAAACGACGAACCATCACGAAGGAAACTTCGACCTCGCCGCTAAAGATGTTCACTGCAAATGTGAACGAAACGTACGAAAGTAATTCCACAAAACCACGGCTCAACAGGCCGGAATTTTTTTTTTACAGTTTTGTAAAGATACTTTAAAAAAAATAAAAAACCACAATTTTCTAAATCTTGATTAATTGAATTACATATTTCATTTTTTTTTTTGGTTTTAGCAGCTCAACTACATTAATATTTCTAAATCTGGTTAATACTCATATGATTTTGTCAATTTTTGCATAATTAACACAGTGAAAACTGAAAAGTACGTTTTCGTATGACAGTTGCAAGGGACTGTATCTAGAAATAATAAATAAAATTTTACAAACATTTTTATTTTGAACCACTTAATCAACATTGCTTTTATTGAAAATTATAACAGCTTTTTGTTTTCACCATTAAAGTGAAAACCGTTAGTCTAAAACTAATAACTCATAACTCTACATGCGCGCACCGAAGGTATTCAAGTAGGTTTTGAAATTACAGAACAAGAAATAATAAATAGTAGGCAAAATAGAAATAGTTCAATGTCTATGAAACTCAATAAAAGTAAATGATTAGTAATAAGATACTTTTAGCTAATGATATGAATGCTTATTAAGCAAAAACATTTAAACAATAACTAATAGGAATGAACAACTTGTTAGGCATATGCATATGTATATCGTTCTGTTTCCTATAAGTAAGGTAGGCTTTGAAATTGAAACCGACAAAATAATGTGGTAATCTATTTTAATTTTCTAGTAAATGAGTAATTAGTACTATTTTTATCTTACCTACTGTTTATTATTCCTTGTTCTCTAATTTTAAAATTTACGTTAATACCTTCTGTGGGAGCATGTAGTGTTACAAAACAAAAAAAAGGTATTATAATTTTCAATAAGATCATGTTTGCTAAGTAGTTTTGAATGCAAATGTTTGTGAACTTTCATTTATTAGTCCTATATACAGTCCCTTGCAACAAAAATTGTGGTATCGAAAACATACTTTTCAGTTTTCGCGCTGTTAATTATGCAAAAATTGATAAAACTGTTTGAGGATCAACCAGATTTAGAAATAGTACGGCTGTTGAGCTGCTAAAACGAGAAATGGAAATATGTAATTCATTAAACAATATTTGGAAAATATTGTGATTTTCATTTTTTTTCAAATATTTCACATAAATTAGCACACAGCAACTTTTTCAAATAACTTTTTGGACATCATGTCATCTAATCTCATTTTTTAGAAATTCATAACATATTTTTTAAATTTACCGCCATACTCGTGGTCACGTGACGTATGTCAAAATAAATTTTGTGGTTCCCAAACATGCACAACCTATCCCCAAAAAAAAATTGGAATATTGTAATAATAAAAAAAAATCACATATGTTGCAACACTTATGCCGGTTACTTTATATTAATTTTCATTATGTTAATATCGAAAAACGAAGCCGCGGCGTTTTAAAAATAGATATGAAAACAATCATTATGAATCAATTAGATTAAAAAACACAAACATATTTAGTAAAGCTGTAGGGATGTGTAAAGAAAACAGAACATCTGTTCGTATGCAATATTATATTTAAGGTAAGTAACTGAAAAACTGAATTGTGCTAAACGAGGTAAGTCGGCAAGCATAAGTATGCGCCTTTGATGTATTTATTTGCCTCTATTTTCTAATTTCAGTGTTTTTCTATGTTTACTTACTACATTCTTCTTTACATTTAAAGTAGATTTACTACAAAAAAAAAAAAAACCACAGAGACCGCACATCTCTGTTGGTATATTTCGAAGACGGCAGTGAATGCATAAGCTGTCTACTATCCATGCTAAACATATAGGCTCTATTTTATGCTGTAGGTCGTACAATTAGAAAGTGTCGCTGTGTACATATATAAACACCAGACTATCGAAAAAGTTAACATATCTCAATTTACCGCTACTTGGTCGAAGTATTCTTACATTCTGGATTATTAAATAATTACCTTAAATTTCAGGCAATTATCCATATAACTTTCCATTTAACTTAAAGATCTACAAGAGAAAAAAAAACGTTTGTAAAATCAATATCTCACTGGCATTTTCTATTGTAAAAAGATACGCTTTCAAAAAATTTCATATGAAATATGGAAATAATAATAATAATAATAATAATCTTTACGGGACACACTAAAAATATCTACTCTATTAAATATGAAATAAAAGAGTTATACTCTTAATGAATAAGTTCAAATAGAAGTAGGCAAATAGGACGGCATAATAAAACAGGAATTATTAGCAAGTACTACGTCTGCATTTAGTATCTATAGCTTCAATTTATAGAGAAGCCGTGTATTGAATTATTACTATTGTTGTCAATATGACTATATTTAGCAGTGACAGAGGAGTGAGTAGTGAGTTTGCCGCGTTATGTAAAATATTTTCAAACTTACCAAATATGTTTGAATTTTAATAATGCCTCTTATAAACACATATATACCAATGAAATACCTTTCATTGTGATTTAATATTCCCATATTTAAATCTTGAATAGTTCGACTACATATGAAGTTTTTTGAAAGTGTATCTTTTTACCAATAGATAAAGATATTCATGTTAGAAACCTTTTTTCTTCTGTGGCAGGTATAAATTAAAAGTAAAGTAACTTAAGTAATCATAACTTAATTTTAAGTATTTGAATTTATGACAATCTTAACTCGGCAAATTATATTAAAGGATTTGTGAGGAATTATCAGACCTTTTATTTTATTTGTTTTCTTTTCCTCTTCCTTCTATACGTAATTTAACTTAATATTTAATAATCCAAATATTGAAAAGCATTAATGACTACTACAACGTTTCGCTTTATTTCAAGTATATAGATATAAAATGTAAAAAGTGTAAATTATATATAATTTTTTATATTTTATTAATGATAATTTTTTTAATTTTTATTAATAATTATAATAAAAAATAAAAAATTTTGGAGTGTAAATTATAAATAGTTTTTTTTTTATTAAAAAAAGTTTTTTTAATTTTTATTAATTATTATAAAAAATAAAAAATTAAAAATTGTTTATTTATAATTTACTCTTTTTACATTTTATATTTATATACTTGAAAAAGCTTTGAAATAAAACGAAACGTTGTAGTAGTCATTAATGTTTTCAATATTTATATCCTAAAAACCACGTGTACGTACAAATAGTTATACCAAAAAAAAAGGTTGTGCGTTGTTGGTCATCTCGTAAATAAAAATTATTTTTTCACATCTTGGCAAATTAATGTGTTAGTGTACTTTATAAATTCCTCATTATTTGAAAGGATTTTGCGGTACAGTAGTATCGATGTAAAATTTTCCTTGAGCTTCGGGGCAGAATTACAAGCGCACCAGATAATACCACCGGCAAATAGTTTATTACAGTATTAAAATACCGGTGATAAAATATTACAATAGTAAAATTCAAATATCTATATTTGGTAGTTCGAGGTTTTTCTTGTGTTTTGAAAAAATAGTTTAACACATCCTTAGCTTCAATCCACAATAAAACAATAGCATTTTTGAAGAAAAATACTGTCGAGTTTGGTATATTTCGCAGTGCTTGTACTTTTACTACGTAATTAAGAACAGCCCAATAATTTTACGGACACAAAAACACTTTAAAAGTGTAAATTTCGGGATAATTATGAAATTTGCGAATGTAGTTTAATTTTATCGATACTCCAGTAAGTAGTCGTAAAATTGATGGTGAAAAAGTTTCCATGGGTAGAATAACACGCCGATTTGAATCGAAATTTAAAAAAAAAAAAACAAGATGTTCCCATTTAAAAAATAAAAACTTAGCAATACTTCCGGTTAAACAGGAGGTAATCTTGATATTCTAAATTATTCTAAAAACTTACAACACAATCTACTGTAAGCAACCAAAAATTTTCTCTGAAATAATAAAAAAAAAGTTGCAAGGTGTACCCACTTCCCATTGTTACCCGGAATGACATGATTAATGCCCTACGTTACTTTTGCAAGTGATGAAGTGTGTAACGCTACTACCAATATTAATACCTCTCTACTTAAGAGAAACGTGTATTCAACATTAACTTTACGATATAAAATTAACAGGATTTCTCAAATAAAGAAATGACAAGCAAGTGTTGCATGATTGCTATATTCTATTCAAAGTTTACAATAAATCTGTTAGTTGCGTTAATATTTCACTTTATATATTATCTCTATGTAAATAGAACCTATTACGATAGTGTATCCTTTAAAAAATACAGCCATCCGAATCCTGTATCTTCCACTCGGTAGAAGTGGTGGAAGTTTCTTATCAACTACGGCATAATTATTTACAGTGTAATAACCCTAAAAGATAATACATCATATGCCTATATACATCCAGTTCGCAATATTAGCTACCTTCTTAACGGGACAGTAAGTTAAGTTGCCTTTCATCATCCCAGCGAGTCCGAGCACATCCTTTCTTAATGCCTCACATACTTTCAAATCAAAGTCGAATATCTTATGGTGAAAGAGATTATTCGAAAACCTAAACCCTTTCAAGTTCATCTAAAATAAATTGTATTTATCATCTCAGTTGATAATTAGAAATATCTTTTAGGCGGATACTTGACTACAAAGATTCTTTGACAAAGACCTTTGACAAAAGATATTTTTATAAAAGATGTCCGAAAAATTCTTTATCATACTTAGCGTTTTCATCCAATATTTTATAAAAGATGTTTGACATGACGGTATAACCTATAAAATTGGAATTATTTAGTATTTATGCTGTTGTATCTACTTATTTTTTCCGGGCCTTTTAGTAGCTTACAATAGCAAAGTGAGCATTATAAACATTACTAACCGAATTGCCACATATTCCGTTCCGTTCATTCTTAAAATATTTAATTCTCGTGATTTTGAAAATTACCAAAATTTGGTATTCATTCTTGGCAATTTCTCCAAGAATTGCCTAAATATAATAAGAGTAAAACGGGTTAGGACATGGGAACATTATCTTTTGTTAAAAAAGTTTCAAGGTTTTATAAAAGATATTTGCCAAAGAACTTTAATAATATAATACCCGCTTTACAGGTATAAATGTTAACCTTTAACGTATCTCCGTCCATATCTACTAAAGTTCGCGCTGAAACCCTATAAGCTCTATAGGTGCGATTTGGTTTTATGTTTTCTACTTTAAAGTATTCGTAAGGGCTCTTGTTGTAATAGTCTAGTTTTCCGAATTCCTGTTTCACTATGTAATCATCTTGCTGAAACTAAGACCAACTATGAAAGTAATGAGCATTTATTTACAAGCAAGCGTACCGTTAGAATTAAAGGACTGAAATACACAATTGTTAGCACTAAGACGGTTCGACACATTTTGAATTTAATATTCCTAACTGCAATGTAAGGTTTAAACAAGTTATGCAATATGTACAATGTATACAAATAGATAATGTCAATACGCAATTAGAGGTACCCATCAGGCATCGCAACATATATTTAACAAAAAGGCCGTGGTGTTTTGTTTTTTAATATGTGATATCATCCTAATCTATTATTTTCACTTACATCATATTTAAATCGAAATAGATTTCCTGTAACCTCTGTACAAAAAAATACAATACAAATACGCCTATAGCAATTACTCATATATACCCTGCTCGCAAATCTTCATTCTGCCAAGGAATTTGATTCCCCCAATCAAAAATGCTGCTGGCTAAACTGGAGAGTATTGATTTCGGTTTGATGTTACTTTAGTTGATGGACTCAAATTAGTGGATAGAGAAACATACTTCTTCTGAATTCCATATTGGATATCTACTATTCAGTCTTCACATGAGCATATCTTACATCAACGGCTTGGTGAATAACTTAAACTGAATTGTTGGGATGCGCGAAACCTTTAAACTTTTTTAGGATTATTGTGGATGTCGTGGATGGCATACACCTCCAAACTAATATTTTGTTCATTGGCAGTTAGTATTTATTGGTGGATTCACTTTTCGCCTGTACATATTTCAATGTCTCAGTGTGTGACACACATTCTTCAGATTACTTACGTCTTCCTACACCTAGAACCAATATTCTAGTTAAGTCTTAAGTGTTTCACCCAATGAGAAACTGCAATTAACTGTATGAAGAGTCAATGTACTTTCAGTTCACTATGTAATCGTTTTGCTTAAACTGAAACTAACTATGAAAGTAGTAAACACTTATTTGCAAGCAAGCATACCGTTAGAATTAAACTACTGGAACATAAAAGTATTAGCAATAGGACGGATCGATACATTTTGTATTTAGTATTCCTAACTAGAATGTGGGATTGAAACAATTCATACAATATGTACATTGTATACAAATAGATAATTTCAATGCGTAATTAGAGTTACTTATCTGGCATTGAAACATATATTAAAAAAAAAAAAAAGTGGTGCTGGTTTGTGTTTTAATATGAGATGTTCTCGAAATAATATTATATTATTCTCACTTACATGATATTTAAAGCAAAACAGATTTCCTGTAACCTCTGTAGAAAAAAATATAATACAAATACGCATATAGAATTTATTCATATACACCTTGCTCGCAAATTTTCATTCTATCAGGGAATTTTAGTTCCCCGATCAAAAATGCTGCTGGCTAAATTGAAGGGTATTAATTTCGGTATGATGTTACTTTAGTTAATGGACTCAAATTTAGTGAATAGAGAAACATACTTCTTCTGAATTCCATCTTAGATATCTATATACTATTCAATCTTTACATCAGAAGATCTTGTATCAACGACTTGGTGAATAGCTTAAACTGTCAATTGTTGGAATATGCAAAAGGTTTACACTTTTTAGCACTATTGTGAATGTCGTGGATGGCATACACACAAAAGAATCTATTATCAATCTGAATATTTTTGTTTATTCAGAAATCGAATCTTAATATACAGGGTGTATAGATATAGAGGTATATATAATAATATGTAGCAGCTGTAATCATATACGATTAAAAAGTCTTAATGCAGGGGGTCTATCTGTAAGCATTAACGAGAAAAAAAATATTTTGTAAATGCCGTGGGCTAGAGCCGCACCTGTGCCCAACCTAAATGCTGTCCCGAGTACACTCCCACATACCACTATCATTCAGCCATTACCGCTGTTAGTTTTGTGTGGATCGCCGCTTGGAGTGCAAGCCACTTCGAACATTTTATTTAAATTCTTCCCGTCTCGAAAAAACGATCCTCAGGACCATCATGATTTCATATAAAGAAAATCGAAGCTTGATGCATTGGCAAAAGGGCGTTATTTGATTAAATAAATCCAAAAGAAACAACTCAGATTCATGTGGTACCGTTTATTAACAACTAACTCTCGATTCGACAGAGCGAAAGAAAAATAGTTACGTTTTTTGTAAGTACTAAAGTCGCATATCCGGTGAAACTCGAACGTCTTATCAGGATATTAAAAATAATACTTTGTAGACTTACGTAGAATGCTCTTAACAAATAAGGAATGTTTATTTTATAAAAAGAAGAAATTTAAAATGCCTCAGTTTTGCTATTTTTCAAGGGCCTTTATTTATTCATAATGACGTTAAATGAACTTACATGATACCACGTTTAGCAGGTGCTTAACATGACGTTTCCTTGCATCAGGCCCGGACTAAAGAATTTTTGGCTCTAATTTTACTTTTTTTTTATTCTTTAATGATAAAATCCGGTTTCGGTGGGTTTGTGCTTCATATGTCGTGTAGTTAACACCCAAACAAAATTTACGTTTTTATTTGATACACCCTGTATATTTAAACCAACTAAATCTTGTTGGTTGAAACATAAGAGTAAATTCTCTGAAAACACAATATACTCTTAGAAGAAATAGTATAAATATTTGCTTTGAAGTATACTTCCTTCAAATGAACATTGTTATTGTTGTAAGAAATAAATCTATGCAATCATAGTGAGAAAGGCTGTAGATTCAAAATAAAATCCCTTATACGTTTGGTATAATGAATTACTGTATAAAATTGTTAAATGTTTTGTACTGAAAACATGAAATATCAAATTGAAATTACCATAATATTGAAACATTTGAAACGAACTTTGCCCCACCATTTATTGCACTAAAATTTATTATGTCATTGGTTCCCTCTTTTTTAGGGGGGATTAAGGGGTTTTACTTGGCGTCACTTTTTGACCAACGAACAGTGTTGTAAATGTAAGTGGATACCCCAACCGTTTCACAGCTACTTAGAGAATGGTGTAGAATGGGGCTGATGCCCAGATGCTACTGTCAAAATATTCGAAGGTAAATACGTACGTGTTATCTAATATTAAAGGATTACTGGTTTAAAAAACTTTAAAATAATACTTAGAGTCAGCGCCATTGTGTCGATAATATAGTAAATTATGGTACTTATTCTGTGGTCTGCACCCCGTTTTTTCGAAAATTCAAATTTGTATTTTTATTAATTCCAAATTATCTTTATCAATGCTACGCAAGAGTTTCCACAATCACTATTTTATTTTATTTTGAAAAGATTTTGTTAATTGTATTGTTTGATGAATATAAATATTTTAATTGTTCAGTTGTTGATTATTTATTTATTCAATTGTACATATTGCGTTCATCAGTATTGTATATTTTGTAGTTTATATTCTAGAATTTTCTTAGACGAATTCTGCGTTGCGAGCGCACGCAATTGTAAATTTTATATATATGCGACCGTGTTTAACCCAGAGGCTCAGTTACTTGAACGATGTCGTGTAAGTACTTTTAAATTTATTTTCATTGCTGCCATTTTGGTATTTCATTTTGATTTTAAATTTTGTTTCGTTTATTTTGATATTATTTCATCAATCAGGGAACTCACTTATTAATAATTGGCATTATATTATTGTGTACACAAATTAGGTATAAGATCTGTTATTATATATTTTGTTCTAGAAGGCTGTTTTTTTTGTATAAAGAGTTTAAATTTTCCGTTTTCTAGTTTTCTGATTTGATCTTAATAGTTAATCATCTCGGTTTAGGTGAAAAGAAGCATTGTGCTTGTGTTTAAATTTCAATTTTATAAATATACTTGTTTCGTCCACGTTTGAATTAATTTAGGTTGTTTTAAATTTTGAGACCACGTGGGTTTTTTTGTGAAATAGGATTTTCTTCTAGAACAAATTTACCTCTTTGCTTTGTTAAAGGATTTGAATTGTCCTTTAGTAAATTAGATTCAAGCAGGTTTTGATTTTGGCCAGGACTCTCAGTCCAAGGTTTGATTTTTCCTGTGTAAATTGTAATTAAATGTTTTTTTTTCTTTTTTTTATAAAAATAAATTTAATGATTGTTAACGTCATTCAAAATTTCTGTTCTTTTATTTTTGAAGTATTTTAAAAAAAGTCAAAATTTTCAAACGCCCACATTTTACTTTTCATGATTAGTTTAATTGTGAGAGTAACCCTGAGATATATAGTTTTTTTGCGCCTTTTATTTTTATCCGCTGAGCTAGTCAATTTAATTTTTCATTTTTTTTTTTAATTCATTTTGCATTTATGTTGGTACCATCAGTACACAGCAGTATGTCATTAACAAACATAGTAGGCATTTACTAGTTAAGTTAATATTTAATAACCAGAATGTAAAAACTTCCACTAAATAGCAGTAGATAGACATATGTTAACCTTTTGGACGGTCGTGTGTTATATCTCTTTACGATCGGATTTTAAAACCGCAAACAGCTAGCAGCGTCTAAATTAAACTGTTTTAATTCATTTTATTGAATAGAGCCGGATGTTACAATATATCCTGTAAAAATTATGTTCTCGTCATCTTCTTTACTACCAGCTCCGCGGAAACTTTATTCTTTTGATTTTAAAGCTTCATTTCTTGACCATGTATATAATTTTTAATTTCTTCTTTTCTTGGTTTTTAGGTCATAAATATTGAAAACATTAATGACTACTACAACGTTTTGCTTTATTTCAAAGCTTTTTCAAGTATATAAATATAAAATGTAAAAAGTATAAATTATAAATATATTTTTTCATTTTTTATTAATAATTATAATAAAAAATTAAAAATTATTTATTTATAATTTACTCTTTTCACATTTATATATTTGAAAAAGCTTTGAAATAAAGCGAAACGTTGTAGTAGTCATTAATGTTTTCAATATTTATGACCCGAAAACCACTTGTACGTCAAATAGTTATGCCCAAAAAAAGGTCGTGCGTTGTTGGTCATCTCGTAAATATAAATTATTTTTTCACGTCTTGGCAAATTAATGTGTTGGTCCACTTTATAAATTCCTCATTATTTGAAAAGATTTTGCGGCGTAAAGTAGTTTCGATGTAAAATTATATAAAATGTTGAGGAATTCTTCAATGAAAGCCTAAATTTTATGACTTGCACGTAAAATTCCTTGAGCTTTGGGACAGAATTACAAACGCCCCAGATAATACCACCGCCAAATAGTTCATTACAGTATTAAGATACCGGTATTTTATTACCGGTAATTTTACAATAGTAAAATTTAAATATTTAAATTTGTAGTTCGAGGTTTTTCCATGTGTTCTGAAAAAAATAGATTAACACATCCTTAGCCTCAATTCACAATAAAACAATAGCATTTTTGAAGAAAAATACTGTCGAGTTTGGTATATTTCGCAATGCTTGTACCTTTACTACGTAATTAAAGAACAGCTCAATAATTTTACGGACGCAAAAATTCTTAAAAGTGTAAATTTCGGTATAATGAGGTATGAAATTTGCGAGTGTTGTTCAATTTTATTGATACTCCAGTTAGCTTAGACGTAAAAGTGATGGTGAAAAAGTTTCCATGGGTCGAATAACACGACAAGATATTCCCATTTAAAAAATAAAAACTTAGCAATACTTCCGGTTAAACAGGAGGTAATCTTGATATTTTAAATTATTCTAAAAACTCACAACACAATCTACTGTAAGCAACCAAAAATTTTCTATGAAATAATGAAAAAAAAAAAGTTGCAAGGTGTACCCACTTCCCATTGTCACCCGGAATGACATGATTAATGCCCTACGTTACTTTTGCAAGTGATGAAGTGTGTAACGCTACTACCAATATTAATACCTCTCTCTTTAAGAGAAACGTGTATTCAACATTTACTTTACGATACAAAATTAACAGGATTTCTCAAATAAAGAAAATGACAGGAAAGTGTTGCATGATTGCTATATTCTATTCAAAGTTTACAATAACTCTGTTAGTTTCGTTAATATTTCACTTTATATATTATCTCTACGTAAGCAGAACCTATTACGATAGTGTATCCATTAAATAATACAGCCACCCGAACCCTGTATCTTCCACTCGGTAGAAATGGTGGAAGTTTCTTATCAACTACGCCATAACTAATTACAGTGTAATAACCCTAAAAGATAAAACATCATATGCCTATATATATCCAGTTCGCAATATTAGCTACCTTCTTAACGGGACAGTAAGTTAAGTTGCCTTTCATCATCCCAGCGAGTCCGAGCACATCCTTTCTTAATACCTCACATACTTTCAAATCAAAGTCGAATATCTTATGGTGAAAGAGATTATTCGAAAACCTAAACCCTTTGAAGTTCATCTGAAATTGTATTTATCATCTCAGTTGATAATTAGAGCTATCTTTTAGGCGGATACTTGACTACAAAGATTCTTTGACAAAGACCTTTGACAAAAGATATTTTTATAAAAGATGTCTCCCGAAAAATTCTTTATCATACTTAGCGTTTTCATCCAATATTTTATAAAAGATATTTGACATGACGGTATAACCTATAAAATTAATATTATTTATTATTTATGCTGTTGTATCTACTTATTTTTTTCCGGGCTTTTTAGTAGCTTACAATAGCAAAGTGAGCATTATAAACATTACTAACCGAATTGCCACATATTCCGTTCCGTTTATTCTTAAAATATTTAATTCTCGTGATTTTGAAAATTACCAAAATTTGGTATTCATTCTTGGCAATTTATCCAAGAATTGACTAAGTATAATAAGAGTAAAACGGGTTAGGGCATGGGAACATTATCTTTTGTTAAAGAAGTTTCAAGGTTTTATAAAAGATATTTGCCAAAGAACTTTAATAATATAATACCCGCTTTACAGGTATAAATGTTAACCTTTAACGTATCTCCGTCCATATCTACTAAAGTTCGCGCTGAAAACGTATAAGCTCTATAAGTGCGATTTGGTTTTACGTTTTCTACTTTAACGTATTCGTAAGCGCTCTTGTTGTAATAGTCTATTTTTGCGAATTCCTGTTTCACGGTGTAATCATCTTGCTGAAACTAAGACCAACTATGATAGTAATGAGCATTTATTTACAAGCAAGCGTACCGTTAGAATTAAAGGACTGAAATACACAACTGTTAGCACTAAGACGGTTCGACACATTTTGAATTTAATATTCCTAACTGCAATGTAAGGTTTAAACAAGTTATGCAATATGTGCAATGTATACAAATAGATAATGTCAATACGTAATTAGATGTGCTCATCCGGCATCGCAACACATATTTAAAAAAAAGGCGGTGGTGTTTTATTTTTTAATATGTGATATCATCTTAATCTATTATTTTCACTTACATCATATTTAAATCGAAATAGATTTCCTGTAACCTCTGTACAAAAAAATACAATACAAATATGCCTATAGCAATTACTCATATATACCCTGCTCGCAAATCTTCATTCTGCCAAGGAATTTGATTCCCCCGATCAAAAATGCTGCTGGCTAAACTGGAGAGTATTAATTTCGGTTTGATGTTACTTTAGTTGATGGACTCAAATTTAGCGGATAGAGA
Organism: Protaetia brevitarsis; assembly: GCA_004143645.1. Lineage (NCBI taxonomy): Eukaryota > Metazoa > Arthropoda > Insecta > Coleoptera > Scarabaeidae > Protaetia > Protaetia brevitarsis. The sequence goes on from RXPK01003715.1 coordinate 50,387, forward strand.
AACATACTTCTTCTGAATTCCATATTGGATATCTACTATTCAGTCTTCACATGAGCATATCTTACATCAACGGCTTGGTGAATAACTTAAACTGAATTGTTGGGATGCGCGAAACCTTTAAACTTTTTTAGGATTATTGTGGATGTCATGGATGGCATACACCTCCAAACTAATATTTTGTTCATTGGCAGTTAGTATTTATTGGTGGATTCACTTTTCGCCTGTACATATTTCAATGTCTCAGTGTGTGACACACATTCCTCAGATTACTTACGTCTTCCTACACCTAGAACCAATATTCTAGTTAAGTCTCTCCCTCTTAAGTGTTTCACCCTTTAGAAACTGCAATTAACTGTATGAAGAGTCAATGTACTTTCAGTTCACTATGTAATCGTTTTGCTTAAACTGAAACTAACTATGAAAGTAGTAAACACTTATTTGCAAGCAAGCATACCGTTAGAATTAAATTACAGGAAACACAAAAGTATTAGCAATAAAACGGTTCGACACATTTTGTATTTAATATTAATAACTAGAATGTGGGATTTAAACAATTCATACAATATGTACATTGTATACAAATAGATAATTTCAATGCGCAATTAGAGTTACTTATCTGGCATTGAAACATATATTTAAAAAAAAAAGGTGGTGCTGTTTTGTGTTTTAATATGAGATGTTCTCGAAATAATATTATATTATTCTCACTTACATGATATTTAAAGCAAAACAGATTTCCTGTAACATCTGTACAAAAAAATATAATACAAATACGCATATAGAAATTATTCATATATACCTTGCTCGCAAATTTTCATTCTACCAGAGAACTTTATTTCCCGATCAAAAATGCTGCTGGCTAGATTGAAGGGTATTAATTTCGGTTTGATGTTACTTTAGTTAATGGACTCAAATTTAGTGGATAGAGAAACATACTTCTCCTGAATTCCATCTTAGATATCTACTATTCAATCTTTACATCAGAAGATCTTGTATCAACGACTTGATGAATAGCTTAAACTGTCAATTGTTGGAATATGCAAACTTTTTAGCACTATTGTGAATGTCGTGGATGGCATACACATAAAAAAATCTATTATCAATCTGAATATTTTTGTTTATTCAAAAATCGAAACAAAATAATTCTACAAATAATGCTTGAAATGCTTATTTTTACATGTTTTCTTTACATTTTGATACCGTCTTTATTTTAATCATAAACGTTGTTATTGTTTAAGGTCACCGATCAATTATTCGATCATATTATTATTATTTGAGCTTAAATTTTATTTTTTGTTTAGTATATATACTACATATGTAAATGCTAAGCAGAAACTGTTCTTTCGTTTTTATTCACTCAGGCAACCTACTAGCTTTCATATTGTAACGAACCCCAATTTCTAAACTGGAGGTTTCGTTGGGCGCTCCTGGATGGCGCTCGCGTAGCTGAATAGGGAACTACGTAATACCGAGTCGAAGATTCGAGATTATTCTTCCGAATCTAGAAGCACGCCGTAGATGTTTACGGAACCGTCTAGTGGGTTCGCGTCAGATATAACATAACGCCTGAGGATTGGCCGGGGGCAGTCAGTCAATACGAGTTGAATAGTGCGGATAACGAGTGGAGATAAATACCAGCGAATTAGTACGGGTGATATAAATATCGGTGCAAATAAATCGTTTACATAAATTAAGACATTAGTAATTAAGTGATTTAATTAATAAGCATTTTTAATGGTTTTAGTGAGTGATTTAATTTTAGTGTTTATTTTGATCTATTTAATAAATTTTAAGTAGTCTGTAAGTGTTAATAAGTTAGTGAGTGGACCGTATAACCTAGAAAATTGAAATTATTTCTTATTTGTGCTCGCACCTACTTATTTTTCTCCGGCCTTTTTATCTACGGTACAATCTTTAAGTTATAACTTATAAAGTAGCTTCGCAAAGTGAATATTATGAACTTTACTAACAGAATTGCAACATATTCTGTTCCCCTTGTGCTTAAAATATTAAATTCCAATGATTTTGAAGATTACTAGAAGCTGGTATTCATTCTCGCGAATTTATCCAAGAATTGCTTAAATATAATAATAGTAAAAGAGGTGCAGAATATGCAATATATACCGAAAGCGTTTGTAAATTAACTAACCGAATTCATTCACGGTGGAGTCAGCTGATTAGCAGTTGATTAAAGGTAGTGTGGCGATAGCGAGACTTTCGATTGTCAATTATCTTTTGTTAAAGAAGTTTAAAAGTTTTATGAGAGGATATCTGTCAAAGAACTTTTATAGTTTAATACTCGCTTTATAGGTATGATGCTAACCTTCGACGTATCTCCGTCAAAATCTACTAAACTTCGCCATGACAACGAATAAGTTCTATAGGTGCGATTTGGTTTTACGTCTTTTACCTTAAAGTATTCCAAGGTGCGCTTGCTGCAATAATCTATTTCTGCGAATTCCTGTTTCACTATGTAATCATCCTGCTTAAACTGAAACCAACTACGAAAGTAACAAGCGCTTATTTGCAAGAAAGCATACCGTTAGAATTAAGGGACTTGACAACACAAGTGTTAGCACTAAGACGTATCGATACATTTTAAATTTTATATCTAACTTGGATATAGGATTTAAACAATTTATATAATGTGCACAATCTATACAAATAGATAATTACAAAGCGCAATTATTTATCCGGCACTGAAACATATTTTTAAAAATAAAAGCGGTGGTGTTTTGTTTTTTAATATGAGGTATCCTCAAATTAATATTCCATAATTTTTGCTTGCATTATATTTAAATCTAAACAGATTTCCTGTAACCTTTGTACAGCAAAATGCAATATAAATACGCATATAGAAATTACCCATATATACCCTGCTCGCAAATCTTCATTCTGCCAGGGAATTTAATTCCCTCTGTAAAAAATGCTGTTGGCTAATAAATGGATGAAACGATGATCACAATATTTTTTTATATTAATTAATACATAAATTGCAGAAATTAATTTTGAAATAACACTATTTATATGCGGCTTCAAGTCTAGAAAAGAATCAACTATCAGACCGAAGAACTTATAACTACCCACTGTTTCTATTTGCATATTCCTTATTAACAAATTTACTTTATCCTTATGCTCAAAAATGAATAATTTAGGTTTATCAATGTTAATAACCAATTTATTGCGCGAAAACAATTCGTATAATTCCCGCAAGATTCTGTGGGTATTGACAAAGTTCTGCATTAGTTGAGCCTGTAATTATGAACTGGTGTCGTCCGCGTAAAGCGTAAACTTGGCCTGTAATGAAAATCATTAATAAACAGTATAAATAAGAAAGGTCCAAGATTGAACCTGTGCGATTCCAACTGAAATATTTCATAACTTGGATGAGATGCTAGAATACATTTTTCATGACTGTGATGTATTTCCGTATACTGTGAACGTTGCTCTAAATAGGAACTGAAAGGCTTAATGCTCTACCACGTATAACCGTAGTTTTTGTGATTTATCTATAAGATGTTGTGGTCGAGGTGGTCGACAAGGCCTTCGACAAATCGCAACGATATGCGAGCTACAAATTTTCGTTGGTTTAAACTAAACAGAATTTGCCCATTTTGCAAACCGGCCATAAGAAAATTTATATATGAACAGTTGTACTTTTAAAAATATGCACGATTGGTTGTCGACAATGTTTTGATCAACTTAGACCATTTAGAAGCAGTATTGTACATGTTACGAAAACGAAATGGCCCATAAGCGTAATACGCAATTCATTGGACAGTTTTATCCAAGCATCATGCATTGGACGTTTACGCAATCCATCAGACGAGCAAATATATAACAACACACACAATGCCACGAAATTAACATATTGAGCGAACATTTCAGAACATTTTTCCTAGGCCGGCGCCACACTCGGCGTAATTCCTAGCGTAAATTCAGTCGCGTAATTTCAATTCGCTTGAAATTAAGATGAACGTAATTTTCGCTTAATGTGATAGTTTTTGCCTTTTAAAATATACTTTCATGCAAAACGCCAAAACCGTCACATGCATTAAGCGGAAATTCGTAGACGCTAATTAAAGCGAACGAAATTTACGCAGTAAATTTTCGTCAAGTGTGGCGCGCCTTACTTTTAAATGTATATATTTACATTAAACAGGAATGCCGTCCATGTTAATTTAAACGAACGATATTTACACATGTCTTGATCAATTCGGACATGTCATCCGAAAAAAGATTTACTACTTAATCTGTGCACACAATGCCCATTAAATATGCCCAAACCACTACAACGTTTAAATTCAATTACGCAGAATTAATTGCACAATATTATTGAAGCAATCTACAATATTAGACATTCGTAATAAATTCTTAAATATGTTGTAAAACTTACTCTTCTGAGTGAAAAAAAATATATATTATTGATTCAAAATACCTGAATACACAAAGATGAAAGAAATAAATACCTTATTCAAAATTTTTGTAGCCACACATAAGCAATTACAGAATAGGTTGGAAAATTTTGCTAACCTGTAGTTAAGCTATTATAATAAACCAAATGAATGATTTCAATGCCAGAGTGATAATTCTGATTGCCTGTCTAGATTATCTGCTTACATACATTTGGCTCACTAGTATAAAACTTACATGTCAAACCAGCTGCATACGTCAAAGTGAAAATGTATCGAACAGTTGCAGCTTTAATACTAGCGTATCTTAGTTCTTAATTCTAACGTATGTTTCTTCGCAAATATATAGTTACCATTTTCACGATAACTTTCAGTTTAGCAGATGATTACATAACAAAACACAATTTCGCGGAAGTAAACTATTATAACAAAACACCCTGGGATATTTAATCGTAAAAATGTGAAACAAATCGCACTATCGAGCTTATTCAGTTTTTGTGATATTCTTGTGGACCTAGACGGAGATACGTTAAGGTTATCATTCATACTACTAGAATATACATTTACTTTGAGACAATAAACACTGTTGTAGGGCAATCTAAAAAGCTTTTAGGTTTGTGAACAACCTCTATCATCATAAGATTTTTGATTATGATGTGAAAATATGCCACGCGTTGAAGACAAACTATTTCGGAATTGCTGACCATTTAAAGACTAGCAATTTAACTCGCTGTCCATTTAGGAAGGTAGGTATATTGAAAACTGAATTTAAGTTGGCAAACGGTTCTATTCTTTTAGGGTCACTACGCTGTATACAATTTTAATGTAGACGACCACCAACTTCCGCCATTGATTCCGGCTGGAAAATACAAGATGCAAGTAACCTCGTTCTATGATGGATACAACCATTGGAAGGGCTTCCATGTATTTTAGAAAATTAGATATAAATAAAGAAATAATAAATTAATAAGTTTTTGTGAAGAATGGATTGGAAAATAAGATATATAATACCATCAGTTTATTTGCCAAATCTAGATTTTGACAGAAAATTAATTTAACCGTAAAAAGATCGTCCCCTCCCCCGCACCTCTGAACTCCAGGAAATACAATTTTAATTATTTAAAACAACTTTAATTCTTGACCCTGTTCCTCGCCCTATGTGACAACGATAATAATGTAAAGTAAGAACATTTATATATGAATTGTACTTTTTAAAAATATTCATATGGACAATGTTTGATCAATCTGCAGCATTTCACGAGAAAAAGACTAGCTGGTTAGTTCACTGAACTCATGTTCGTATTAAATATGCCCAAATCACTCAGATCTTTAAATCAGTTGAGAGGCATTAGTTCCACTTTAATTGAAAACATTAACAATGTTAGTCCATTGGCGTAATGTCTTAAATGTTGCTGGAGGGACTAATCCTTTCAAGTCAGAAATATACATTAATTCAAAGTTTATTTTACCACACACAAGCAATTCGATAATGGATTGGAATATTTTATAATCTTTTAATAATTACACACCCAATTAAATAATATTCAATGCAGAATTTATCATTCTTCAAGTTTAGGTTATCTATTTCATTGAGTGCACAGAAGTAAGTGCTATTATTCTTTTTCATACTAGGGTTATGTAGTAGACATGCTAATTGAAGATAGATATATTGAGATTTTATAGTATAATGTAATTCCAACTAAGATTGTATATACGGTAACCGGCAATTGACCAAAAAACGTTCGTAACTTTACCGGTAAGTTAAAAATTTACCGGTAATTCGGTAAATGAAAAATCCATTACCAGAAATTTTTATCTACGAAATTTGTGTTTTATAGATATGTATTAAAAGTCTAAGGAACAAAAAATAATAAAAAAAAACAGGTAAGTGTCAGCAAGCAACATACCAATTATTTTATGGGAAATGTTTTTTGTTTAATTTTAATTTAAACTTTCTTGAGATTGAGAGCCGCTGTAATGCGCTAGAATAGAGAATACAGAAAAGAAACTGCAAAATTGTTTGATTAGAACGTATAACCTCCGTTCCGCGAGTTTAGTCAGAAAGGGAAGGAATCAAAAAATTTTCAACAAAAAAAAGCAAAAAAAGTAGAAAAAAAGTCGTGGTGTAGAAGATTAAAAGAAAATAAGTCTCAAACAAGATGGGGAAAACGAAAAGCAACGCAAAGAAAAGTGAATTAATGTTATTTGTTGCTAGGACGTTACGGAGGACGGTAGGAAGCAAAACATCCCAGCTTTTGCACTGTCTTTGTTCAACAAGTGATTTAATCAATTGTCTCATCTTATGGTTTTGTGTGGATTTATTTATCTCTCGATAAAAGTTGAGTAGTATATTGTGATTTTTTGCTCTGGAGCTTTTTTAATATTTTTAAAAGTTGAAATCGTTATTCTTAAAAAGTAATTAAATACCTCATTCATTCAATCATTCAAGTTAAGGGTTGGCACTGGATGTCCGGGCAACTGTGAGCTTGGTGCTCATGGTACCATCCCTATCTGATCTCTTATTTCCACAAGAAACAGCTGGTATGCTCTGTTAAAGCCCAGTTATATGCCCAGTGAAACTTGAGACCTCGAGGCTCCAATAATCTCCCCAAAATATTTCTGGCCTGAGTACCTTTATTCTCATATGTGCCAGATTACATGTAACTCGTTTCCTCTGTAGTCGCATCTTCTACACCACGTTCGCTACACGCCTGTGTTGTATAGATGCTTTTTCAGGAACAGTGTCCAGTTACCAACCCATAATGTTTTTAGCTCTTTTTTCTTACTGCGCTTGAGTAGGTTATCAGAGAAACTACCATCCCCATCCCCTATCAGCGTTTTGTATGGAGTTACCTTCAGTCGACCTCCATTCTTTGTACTTCTTTATCTAACCAGGTCCAGATCTCCCTTCTTGCGGAATCTTTAGTAATCCCACATAGGCTCTGGACCATGAAGTGTCTCTTAGAAGCCTTCCTTGGCTAGTTCATCGGGCTATTACGTTGCCCTTTATATCTCATGTCCCGGCACCCAAATCAGAGACACCGTGTTGTCTCGTGCCAGTGCAATTGATGGGGATTGTTTGCAGTCCCTAAACTAGTTTTGACCTAGTTACATAATGACAGCCTGGCTGTCATGCTCATATCATTATTTTCTCTCTGTAGCCCCCTTTTGCATCATTTCTGCACAGGCTGCAAGGCGAATACCTCTGCTGGAAGACCGTTATGTTTCCCGGCTTATGGATATCTTTGATTAGGACTGGGCCCACAAATACGGCTCCTGTCCCTGGCTGGATTGGATCCATCCGTTTACCAGTTTCGTTGCAGTGATTCACTACGTGCCTGGTCTCGTTCGTTATTGAGATTTTCACCTTTGCAGTAAGAATAATTCGGGTACCATGCTGTCCGTGGCATTTGTAGCAATGCCCGTCCAGCAACGTGCCCGTAGTATAAGTTTGTTCTCCACCTGAGTTGGGATGCCGCAGGTTGTGCTTTCAGTCTACGGATCGCATCATTGCCTCGCTCTCACATTAGAGTTCCAGCGGGGAGGCCCACAAGTGCTCCAAGGCGTCCCCTGTACTGTTGTTGCGCCAGTGTACCAGCAATGCCTGTAATTATTTTGATTGTTTTAAAATAATAAAATATAGAACAACATTTCCACGTATTTGTAAATAATAATAGCATTTTTGAAATACAGCCGCATTATGATGAGGACATTAATGCCAGCATTGTCTGCTAAAATGACATTAAAAATTTGAACTCTTAATATCTATATATACATATCATTTTTTTACTATCTAACAACTGCTTTAATAATTAAATACAAATTTTATTACAGAATCTAATATTATGCCTTAAGATTGTGCAAATATTGTCTTATTCTACCCTAACTTCTAACCCTATTTTCTTGGGGATCCCCATTTGTCACTAGAATACACAAATGATAAAAAAGAATTAACCGAGGTAAATGAAATAATGCGGGTTAATGTATAACAATTAATTATTTGTACCAAACTAATAAAACTTCTGATAACAATCAATAGAACACAAAGGTTTACATTGTTCTACAATAAAATATTTAAGTAAAAGAAAAAGAACTTATATGGTATAAATCAAAAATATGCTTCTAAATATTAAAGAAAGTAGAGATTAAGTAGAATTTTAGTAAGAAAATTAATTAGAAAAAGTTCGGAAGGAAATTAACAAGTTTTCAAAATTAATTGAAACCTTTAGTTTAATTAACTTAATTTCAATTTAGCAAATGCTCGAATAAATCGCATTTTCTCGGCAATATCCCATAATATAGTCGCCTTGTACGTGCAATAATATTTTAATAGTTATACTGTCAACAGCCGACAAATATTTTTTGGCGTAGGTCACTAAGGGTATGAACCCCTTCGTAAAGTCATAAAAGATTATGAGCGTCAAATCGGGAGATCGAGTCGGTAATGCCATTGCGGTTCTACTGCTTATACGCTGATCACCAAAAGCTTTCTGCAAAAACAATTCTAAGCCATATTCCGCGTAAGCAGGAGAATTGTTTGTCATTACGTTTTGACAATTGGTGACACAACACGTGGATTCACACTTGTTTATAAGTTTGTTCGCGTCGCATGAACTATTTGGACTATTATGCACTTTTGCACACAAAAGTTATAAAGTGCATAATAGTGCAAAATAAGTTCATAGCGACGCGAACGAAACGTTAATCAATATTAACAGATTCACTACAATTAAAGGCCGGCCTTTTTAACAGAGATATAGACGGGCATACTACTTCTTGAGCATTGCTGCCCGAGTGGTGTCATCTAATTATTTTTCTCCTTTTTTTCACATGTGTAAAAATAAACATAGCAACGGATAGTATTTATCATAGAGAAATAGGAAAAAAAAAAACAAAATGAAATAACCAGAAAGATTATAAACAAAATTAAATGAAAAAGGAATAAATAAAAGGTCGGGGTGAGAAGAAATAACCGATAGAAGCGGAGACCTCCGTTCATCAATGCGTGCCAGATTAGTACCTACTACCGCTTGTAGTTTGTTTGCAAAGACTGCGTGCAAGAGTGAAGGGCGGTTGATGTGGCTTCCGATCCTCACTGCAATATCTTTGGTAACCACTATGAGTTTTTATGCGTGGGTTTTATTTTTGATTTGTTATTTTCCAAATCCGGCGCCAAAAAAATACAACTTTCATTATTTAAAACTTTTCTAATCCTGGCAAGCAAAAATATACCTTGCAACATACAATGCCACGAAATTAACATATTGACCGAACATCCAGACCCTTACTTCTTAGGCTGCCCCCCCACTCGGCGTAATTCCCTAGCGTAAATTCACTCGCGTAATTTCAATCCGCTTGAAATTAACATGGACCTAATTTCCGCTTAATGTGGCAGTTTTTGGCCTTCTAAAAATATACTTTCATGCAAAACGCAAAAACCGTCACATGATTAAGCGGAAAGTTCCGTAGACGCTAATTTAAAGCAAACGCAATTTACGCAGTAAAATTTCGTCAAGTGTGGCGCGCCTTACTTTTAAATGTATACAATTTTACATTAAATAGATATTCCTTCGATGTTAATTTTAAACGAACGAAATTTACACATACTTTTATCATTTCGCACAGTGTCATCTGAAAAAAATTTACTACTTAATCTGTGCACACAATGCCATTAAATATGCCCAAACCACTACAACGTTTAAATTCAATTACGCAGAATTAATTGCACTAATATTATTGAAGCAATCTACAATATTAGTCCATTCATAATAAATTCATAAATATGTTGTATGAAGAAACTTACTCCTCTGAGTGAAAAACATATGTTATTTATTCAGAACACCTGAATTCGCATAGTTAAAGGAAAAGATTACTTTTATTCAAAATTTGTTTAGCCACACACAAGCAATTACAGAATAGGTTGGAAAATTTTCTAACCTGTAGTTAGCTATTATAATAAACCAAATAAATGATTTCAATGCCAGACTGATAATTGTAATTGCCTGTTTAGATTATCTGCTTACATAAATTGTGCTCATTTAGTATAAAACTTACATTCAAATAGTCGATTTCGTCAAAGTGAAAATGTATCGCACAGTTGCAGCTTTAATACTAGCGTATCTTAGTTCCTTAATTCTAACGGTATGTTTCTTCGCAAATATATAGTTACCATTTTCACAATAACTTTCAGTTTAGGCAAGATGATTACATAGTAAAACACAATTTCGCGGAAGTAAACTATTATAACAAGAACGCCCTGGGATATTTAATCGTAAAAAATGTGAAACCAAATCGCACCTATCGAGCTTATTCAGTTCTTGTAGATATTCTTGTGGACCTAGACGGAGATACGTTTAAGGTTATCATTCATACTTCTAGAATATATATTTACTTTGAGATAATAAACACTGTTGTAGGGTAATATAAAAGCTTTTAGGTTTTGTAAACAACTCTATCATCATAAAGATTTTTGATTATTGATGTGAAAATATGCCACGCGTTGAAGACAAACTATTCGGAATTGCTGACGCATTTAAAGACTAGCAATTTAAACTCGCTGTCCATTAGGAAGGTAGTATAATGAAAACTGAATTTAAGTTGGCAAACGGTTCTATTTCTTTTAGGGTCACTACGCTGTATACAATTTTAATGTAGACGCTCACTATTTCCGCATTGTTCCGGCTGAAAATACAAGATGCAAGTAACTCGTTCTATGATGGATACAGCCTTGGAAGGGGTTCCATATATTTATAAATAGATATAAATAAAGAAATAATAAACTAATAAAGTTTTTCTGAAGAATGGATTGGAAAATAAGATATATAATACCATCAATTTATTTGCCAAATATAGATTTTGACAGAAAATTAATTTAACTGTAAAAAGATCGTCCCCTTCCCCACATCTCTGAAGTCCAGCAAATACAATTTTAATTATTTAAAACAATTGTAATTCTTGCCTCCGTTCCTTGCCCTATGTGACAAGGTAATTAATTTAAAGTAAGAAAATTTGTGTATGAACATAGTACTTTTAAAAATATTCATATCGACAATGTTTTGATCAATCTGCAGCATTTTATCTAGAAAAAGACTAGCTGGTTGATTCACTGAACTCATTTTCGTATTTAAATACGCTCAAATCACTCAGATCTTTAAATCAGTTGAGAGCCAGTAATTGCACTAATATTATTGAAACAATCTACAATGTTAGTCCATTGCGTAATATCTTAAATGTTGCTTGAAGGAACTTATCTTTCCAAGTCAGAAATATACATTAATTCAAAATTTATTTTACCACATACAAGCAATTGGAATAGTGGATTGGAATATTTTATAATCTTTTAATAAGTACACACCCAATGGAATAATTTCAATGCCAGATTAATCATTCTTGCAAGTTTAGGTTATCTATTTCCATTGAGTGCACAGAAGTAAGTGCTATTTATTCTTTTTCATGCTACGGGTTATGTAATAGACATGCTAATGTAGGATAGATGTATTGGGATTTTATAAGTATAATGTAGATTTCAACTAAGGATTGTATACCGGTTAACCGGCAAATTGACCAAAAAACGATCGGTAACTTTACCGGTAAGTTAGAAAAATTTACCGGTAATTCGGTAAATGAAAAATCCATACCAGAAATTTTTATCTACGAAATATTGTGTTTATAGATATGTATTTAAAAGTCTAAAGGGACAAAAAATAATAAAAAAAAAACAGGTAAGTTTAAGCAACAACATACCCAATTATTCATTTTATGGGAAATGTTTTTTGTTTAATTTTAATTTAAACTTTCTTGAGATTGAGAGCCGCTGTAATGCCCTAGAATAGATAATACAGAAAAGAAACTGACAAAATTTTTTGATTAGAAACGTATAACCTCCGTTCCGCCGAGTTAGTCAGAAAGAGAAGGAATCAAAAAATTTTCAACAAAAAAAGCAAAAAATTGAAAAAAAGTCGTGTAGAAATTAAAAGAAAATAAGTCTCAAACAAGATGAATAACGAAAAGCAACGCAAAGAAAAGTGAGATTAATGTTCATTTGTTGCTAGGACGGTTACTAGGAAGCAAAACATCCAGCTTTTGCACTGTCTTTGTTCAACAAGTGCAATTTCAAATTCTCTCATTTTTAAGTTTTTCTTGTTGGGATTTTATTTATCTCTGCAAAAAGGTTGAGTTAGCATATATGATTTGTGCTCTGGAGTTCTTTAAGATTTCTAAAAGTTTAAAATCGTTTTTATTAAAAAGTAAGTAAATACCTCATTTTTTAATATTTAAAAATAGTAGTATATAAGAACATTTCACCTATTTAAATTAATAGCAATTTTGAATACACCACTTTATGAGAGGACATTAATGCAACATTGTTGTAAAATAACATTAAAATTTAAACCTTATTATGCCTTAAGATTGTGCAAAATATATATTATTCTACCCTAACTTCTAACCCTATTTTCTTGGGGAATCACCATTAATGTCACACATGAAAAAAAGTTACGCTAGTAAATGCAAAAAAATTCGTAAAAAGACTGGCCTATTTGAAAAGCAGATATAAGACGGCCAACTACTTCTTGAGCATTGCTGCCCGAGTGGCATATTTAATTTTATATTAATTAATTAATCTAATAATTTTTCTCCTTTTTTTCACATGTGTAAACTAACATAGCAACGGAAAGTATTTATCATAGAGAATTAGGAAAAAAAACAAAATGAAATAACCAGAAAGATTAGGTCGAGGTGAGAAGAAATAACCGATAGAAGTGGAGACCTCCATTCATCATGCATGCGGATTTTTACCTACTGCTGCTTGTAGTTTGTTTGCAACAGACTGCGTGCAAGAGTGTTGTTTTCCAAATCCGGCGCCAGGAAAATACAACTTTCTTTATTTAAAACTTTTCTAATCCTCACAAGCAAATATTATTGCAACACACAATGATGCGGAATTAACATATTGGGCGAACATTAATAACCCTGCTTCTTAGGCCGGTGCCACACCTGACGTAATTCTGTAGCGTAAATTCACTCGCGTAATTTCAATTCGCTTGAAATTAACAGACATAATTATCCGCTTAATATTTTAGTTTTTTGCAGTCTAAAAATATATTTTTCACGCAAAGAAGCAAAAACTGTCACACTAATTACGCGGAAATTCTGTCCACGCTAATTCCAAGCGAAAGAAATTTCCGTCGAGTATGGCGGCGGCCTTACTTTTAAATGTATCTTTTACATTAAACGGAAATGCCGACCATGTTAATTTTAAACGAAATTTACACATGGCTTGATCAATTGGAACAGTGTCATTTGAAAAGAAGATTTATTAATCCGCGCACAATTTTTTTTTTTTTTATATTTAAACACATAGAGAGATAAATAATTTATTAGATCCTGAGGCTCTATCTTATGTAGAGATGAGGTGCAACGTCAAAAACTGCATACACAAACTTACACAAAAAAATATAAATATATATAGTAATAAATACAACTGCACTATGATTGCGCTCCTCCACAATCTCGTCGTCAATTTACATCATATTCGACTTTATTATAACAAGTTATGTCTAATTCATACTTTTTTTTCATTTATTTTTGAAGGTCAAGACGCGGGTCGAGCACGAATGCTCGACGACAGGCCATTATACCCAATTAACTCGAATGTTTAAATAAATTATGCAGAATTAATTGCACTAATATTATTGAATCAATCTACAATATTAGTCATCCTTAATAAATTCTTAAATATGTTGTCTGAAAAACTTACCCTTCTGAGTGAAAATTATTATATTATTGATTCAAAAACATAAATTCACACAGCTAAAAAGAAATAAATTACTTTTTATTCAAAATTGTTTAGCCACACATAAGCAAATAGGTTGGAAACATTTATTACCTGTAGTTAAGCTATTATAATAAACCAAATAAATGATTTCAATGCCAGACTGATAATTCTGATTCCCTGTTTAGATTATCTACTTACATAAATAGTGCTCATTTAGTATAAAACTTACATTCAAATGGCTGAGTAGGTACGCCAAAGTGAAAATGTATCGTTGTGTAACAGCTGCAGCTTTAACACTAGCCTACATTAGTTTCTTAATTCTAACGGTATGTTTCTTCGCAAATATATAGTTTTCCACCATTTTCACAATTACTTTCAGTTTAGGCAAGACGATTACATACTAATACACAATTTCGCGGAAGTAAACTATTATAACAAAAACGTCCTGGAATATTTAATTGTAAAAAATGTGAAACCAAATCGCACCTATCGAGCTTATTCGATTTTCGGACATTCTCTTGTGGACTTCGACGGAGATTCATTTAAGGTTATCATTCATACTTCTAGAATACTTTATTGCCCATTGAGACAATAACACACTATTGTAGGTTAATATACAAGCCTTTAGATTGGTAAACAACCTCTATCATCATAAGATTTTCGATTATGAAGTGAAAGCATGCCACGTGTTAACGGCAAATTACTTCGGAATCGCTGAGCATTTGAAGAGAATTAATATAACTCGCTGTCCAGTTAAGAAAGTAGGTATATTGAAAACTAAATTTAAGTTGGCAAACGGTGTTCTATTCTTTTGGGCACTACGCTGCGTATAATATTTAATGTAGGACGATCACTATTTGCCGCCATTTGATTCGGCGGAAGAACAAGGGTCAACTAAACCTTGTTCTATGATGGATACACCGTTGGAAGGGGTTCCGCATATTTAGAAATAGTATATTAAAATAAAAAAATAATAACTTTGATATCTGAGATAGTACCTCTGTTCAACAATCAGTTTATTTGCAAATCCAGATTTTGACAAAAATTTTAATTTAACCGTAAAAAGATCATCCCTCCCCGCACCCTCTAATGTCCGAGGAATACAATTAATTTTATTTAAAAACAATTTAATTCTTGTCCCCGTCCCTCATTGTACAATGTAATTAATTTGTAAGGTAAAGAAAATTTATAGTATTAATAATAATAATAAAATAATAATAAAATAATAATAATAAATAATAATAATAAAAGAGTTTATTGTCATCGTCGGAAAAACATGTCATCACTTACAATACATATAATGTACGAGAAACATATAAAATTCAGATGCAAAAACACGTATATCATAATAACAAACAGACACGACACAAAAGAACAGCTCTAGTTACTGAGAAATTCCTCGATGCTTATAAAAACATGATTCAGCAAATGATCAGCCAATGCCTCGAAACAATCCCAGAAAGTAACATCTTTCAAGGCCTGAGGCAATTTATTATAACATTTTACTGCATGTAATAGGGCCATTTCAAATAATTTTGTGTTATGCATAGGCACGCTCGGGTCCTGCTGTGACTTTGTACTCATAGTGCAGTAGTTGTCTTTATTTTTCCTAAAAGTATTTCATGTTTTTGTAAAACGTTAACAACTCGTATATATACAAAGATGGAAGAGTGTATATTCGCAAAATTCTTAAAAAATATCACGACAAGACTCCCGCAATCCAGCCCCTACCATATACCACAAAATCCGTTTTCTGCGAAACAAATAATTGTTTCGCATGCGGAGAGCATCCCCAAAAGACGATGCAGTAACGCAGACGGGACTCGACGTAGCATAATAGAATGACTTAAGAACATTAATGTCACAGTAGCGTCGAAGATTACAGACCGCGAATATTGCCGAGCATAGCCGAGCATTTAAGGCCACACAATGGGATTCCCACTTTTAGGTCATTATCTACGAGGATACAAGGAATTTACAAGTAGAACTTTCGGTATAGACTTGCCATTACATTTAATGTATAAACTGGTAGGACCACGGACTTGGCCATTTTTTAAGTGAATGAATTCAGTTTATTTTGTTTAAGGTAATCCATGATCATCACACCACGCCACCATACTGTTGATTGCATTATTCGCTGAGTTAACTTACATCATATGTAGACCCAGCCACAACGCAACTCTCGTGTCGTCAGCATATTGCGACAATAAACACTTATCGAGATATCGAGAACAGTCATTACATAAATATTAAAGAGTACGGGACCCAAGACTGACCCTTGAGGTATCCACATGATACATTCCAACATTTGAGAACAGAATGGCCGTGATATATTGTTCCCTACACCCGTTATGCTAACAAGGCTTTGCGGATTGTTAAATATGATTTAAACAAGTTGTAAGCAACCCCACGTACACCAATTCCCAGCAGCTTTTCCAGCAAAATGTGGTGTAATAGTAATAAAAACTGTTAATTGTGGCTAATATAGGAATCCCTTTAGAGTAATAAATTTCTGTATATAGGTACTATCAAAGACAAAGGTCTTGACTCAAGTTTGGCATAAATAGAGATAGAATCATTAAAGTTTCTCTCTTTAATTTTGAATCATTACTTATGTCTTCGATGGTACGTATTTACATATGTTTGTAAATATGTTCTTGAAACATACTTTGTCACTTTGAAAATAGCAAGTTCAATACACGAAAGAGGATTATTGATATTAATAAAATAAAACCCGAAAAACCGAATTTATTAAACATTCTTTATCAGTATGAGGCATAAAAGATAACCAGCTGATGTCAATAAAACTAAAATAGGTATATTAGTAGTGTTCTTTTTACAAGAAATCTCAAATAATCTCAATTCACTACAGATATTAGAGAAATTGTTTAAAAAGTTCAGGAAAATTTTCTATAAATGTCTACGGAATTAAAAAAAAATTCCCCTGGCAACCCTCGGTTACACACTTACCTGACTTTACCTTATAGGGTGACTCACGGAATCCGTCCATTAAAAATTTTTAACTTTACAATGATATCTCGATTTTGAAACTTTGGGGTTAGGCATAGTTAGCTATGGTCTCTTTAGGAAAAATAACTTCATCTATGTCGCACTTCCGATTACATCGAAAGTAATGGCCAACTTTGATATTTTAAATGTAAGCCTATATCTTTTAGTGAATTTTTAGGTTTTAATAGGAATTTTAAAGCCAATTTTATAAAACATCTACGTACTTATCGGTTACCTTTTCCGAGTTATTTTGGTTTTTGTAAGAGGGTGTGAGTCCTCTAGTATTCAACCAGGGAATAAAAATAAACAAAATTATACAGAATGTCCCATAATCTAGGGTTGATTTGGGGTAACTTCTTAGTACTAAAAGTATTTCTTTTCCAAATGGAACGCCCTGTATATTTTTGACACCATGATGAGTGAGAATTGAATCCCCTATCGAAAAGCTATAGGTGTTCTTATACCTATATCAATCGCTTCTTTTAGAAATACATTATGTGATTTTCAGAAAATGTAGTTTTTAATTAGTAAATAATTAATAGTAGGCGGTGAAAAACAATTTTAACTTTTAGAGCATATAAAAACAGCAAAATATATAAACCTACGCTGTAATGTAAACATGTAATAAATATAATAAATTGCAATATACATTTCACTTCATTTTATTAGTTGATCTTTGGAATATATATAGTACGTTTACTTATAAAGAAACAGTATAATCAAATATAATGTCACGAACTTAAATTGTTAGGTTAGAGAGAAATTCAAATTTTTCGCGGAAAACTTTTACCTCCGAATGTACCGTTCGATTCGACTGTGCTGCTTGAGGTTTCAGTTCTACTTGGTTGCACCATAAATTCACTTTCAAGTTTGGTGCGTAACTTTTAACTTCTTTACAACCTCATTAACTAGTGATTGACTTATATATCCACGGCACAATACTAGTGCAACATGTTCAAACTCAATCCAAATTTCTTTCTTGAAACGGCACTTATCTTATAGAGACCAAATCTATTAAAGTATGTAAAAATATCCAGGTACCCACTACGCATATATTGCTCCTAGCAAAACTACTGCTCGTCTAAATGCGTTTAAACTCTACTACTTTATAGTTAAATTTCCTATAAACTTGTATATGTTTGGAATGGTTACTTTAAAGTGGTAGTCAAATGTAACTTTTTGCTTAAAGCTACATATAAAAATAATAATCTGCATTCTACTCTGCAATTTCTGGCGTCCCTCAAGGATCAAATCTTGGGCCTATGTTGTTTTCTTCAACGACCTACTTGGACTCCTGAAATGTAGGAAATGTGCCTTTGCAGATGACCTGAAAATTTTTCTTCAGTAACAACTGTTGAAGACTGTTATGCACTCCAGGTGAATAAATTCCATTAAACATGGTCCGATACAAAACAACTTGCTATGAACGTAAATAAGTGCCAAGTAATTACTTATACTAGAAAGACCACTCCAGTTGTGCATACCTTGTTTTCGATTGACACAGCATTGTTGCGCTGCACAACAATAAAAGATCTTGGGGTGCATTTTGATAGTAGATTTACTTTTTAGAGCATATAAATCGAGAAGATGCTAGGTTTTGTGATCCGTAATAACATTACTGTTTAGTAAGTGTTCTACCATCAGATGTTGTATTGCTCTTATGTGCGTTATAAATTGGAATACGCATCCTAATTTGGTATCCTGTGTATGAAAACAAAAGACGACACTTGAGCGAGTTCAGCGCAAGTTCCTCAAGTACTGTATTTCAGAGTTGAGGTGCATTTCCACCCGCGGCTACGATTATAATGTTACTTCTACAAGAATTCGATATGCTTTCGGTGGAGAAACGTTTATCGGCATGAACACCATTAAATTCTTTATTTAATACTGTGCACAATGTCATTGACTGTAGCTTTTTAGTTTCTAATTTACCTTTTTTCTCACCCAGGGCCTGCATCTAGGTATAAACATGACCTTTTATTTATCAGTGCCACGAACAAATATTACATACCTGGCTCCTATTTTTAGAATGTGTAATAACTATAATTTTAATATCACCTGACTGCGACATCAATTTCATGCCTCTTTCTAATATACTTAATATACCCCGAAGTGATTTATGATAACTCTTTTTTTTTTACTAGTTCAGTTGTTATTCAGTTTTTCCTTTTTTTTTTGTTTAGAATTAATTAATAATTGTGTTATAAGCTAAGTAGGATTATTTTATGTTAAACTTCCATATATTTTTATTGTTTGTCATAGTCTCAACTGTTTCCATTTTGTCCTGTAATTGGGTATTTGTATCTGTTGGACAAATAATTACACATATATTATTATTTTATTATTATTATTATTATTATTATTATATTATTATATATAGTCGCCCTAAGAAGTAATGATTACATAATTGTAACTAGAAAAATGTCATAACTTTGATAGGTAATATCTATGTGCTGCTCATCTCAACTCTACCGAATATATTACTAGCGGTCATGATTACAATAAGGTGAGATTTTGGTAGCTTGAGTTAGTAACGCCGACTTTTTAATCTGTAACTATGTTGCCAGGAATTAACTTTTAGAGTGACTCAACAAGTAAAGAATGACGTAACAATTACTATTTTATTAGCACTTTTACAGAATTTCATAAATAAAGAAGAGAAAAATAATATTAGCTCAATTAATTCGGCTGAACTATAACAATTGGCCGAACGTTAATAAATCTGCGCTGCGGCTTCGTGCGTAGCTACGCCTACAGTTGAAGCCCTAAAGTTATTTTTCCGGGACATCGGAGGTGGGACGAGGGATGATCTTTTTTTAATGATTAAATGATTTTTTTTGTCAAAATCTGGACTTGGCAAATAACAAGTACAAAATAAATTCCATTTGCTTACATCGTATATCTTACTTTCCAATCCATTTTTACAGAAAATTTATTATTTGTTTAATTTTTGTTTGTTTTTATATACTACTTCTACATATATGGAAGACCTTAGAATAGTGTATCCACCATGCAACAAGCTCAGTTGTACCCTATATCTTCCAGCCGGGATAAAAGGTGGAAGTTGGTGATCATCTACATTAAAATTGTATACAGCGTAGTAACCCTAAAGGACAAGAACGCCGTTTGGCAACTCATATTTCAGTTTTCAATATACCTTACCTTCCTAACTGGACAACGAGTTATATTGCTTGTCTTCAAACGGTCAGCGATTCCGAGGTAGTTTGTCTCCAACATGTGTGCATATTTCACATCGTAATCAACGATCTTATTGATGATAGAGGTTGTTCACAAAACTTAAAACCTTTTATATTACCCTACAATGGCGTTCATTGTCTCAATAGTCAGGTAAATATGTAACCCTAATAGTATGAATAAAACGCTAACTTTAAGCGTATCTCCGTCTAGGTCCGCAAAAGTATGTGCGAAAAATTGAATAAGCTCGATAAGTACGATTTGGTTCACATTTTTACGGTTAATTATTCCAGACGTTCTTGTTTATAGATAGTTTTATTTCCCGCGAAATTGTGTTTTATTATGTAATCATCTTGCCTGAACTAAAATTAATTGTGAAAATGGCAACTATATATTCGCAAAGAAACATACCGTTAGAATTAAGGAACCAAAACACACTAGTGTTAGTGCTGTAACTATGCGACCCATTTTCACATTGCCGTACTCTCTCTCCAACTTCAATGTAGGTTTCAAACCGAAATGCACACAATATTATAAGATGGATAATGTAAACATTGTAATCAAAATTATATATCTGGCATTGAATTAGTTCATTGGTGCCCAATTCATTTAATAGCTTAACTACAGATTGTAGAAATTTCGAACCTTTTCTGTAATTAGTGGAAGAATAATTGAATGACAATTTATGATGACAAGCAACATAACTCATTGTCCAATTTGGAAGGTAATGCGTATATTGAAAACTGAATCTAAATTAGCAAACGGTGTTCTGTTCTTTAGGGTTACTACACTGTATATACAATTTCAAAGTAGATGATCACCAACTTCCACCATTCATTTCGGCTGGAAGATATAAGATTTAACTGAGAAAAGATATCGCATTTTTCAGTTGTGTATTGACAAATTGTGTCCTAATCAAAGATCCAAGAAGCATAAAAATTGATGTTGGGAAAAGTACAGTTCCTACAAAAAAAAAGTTAACGACCTACGCAAAAATGTATGTGGCGAGCGCATGTAGGATGAACTATAGCTTTTACTACGGCTGCGGCTTATCGGCGTAAAGAGATGATTATGTATGATTCGTTGTGTATTTACCCGATACAGGATTTCTCGTTTTTATAATTTATTTTTTGTTATCAAAACATAAACGAGCACGCATTGAAATAATATTTTGATGTATTCCTGGGTAAAATAGATTTTCTGTTTCTGAATGTTCTTATTGATTTATTCGAATACTTTATTTTGCGTATATACATAAATCCTGTCAATATAGAATGTAGTGGATAGACAAGTTACTTTCTTTTATTTTCGTAATTTTTTATTGTAACATTCAGCAGTAAAATGAATTTGAATATAAATAAATATATATAGTTTTCAATAGTAAATGCAAGGGCATACTTTGTTAGTAACGTATCTACATATACACATGTGATACTGCAATAACAAAATGTTGTCACTACAAATTATTTATTGTTTTATCTAAATAACATTTGTTACAATGCATTTCTTCAATCTTGAAGCATTCAATAATGTGTCTATTACTTTCTCTAATCTGAAGCAGAAGTTTATAACAAAATTCTAAAGAAAAATCTTTCCGTCCACTTTTTCCCATATTCATCATACCTACATACATTAGTCATACATAGTCTGCCTTAATGCAGCCCGAACATTTGAATAGGAGTTAGGTTGGACTATTTGGAGGCCAGATTAATTCTTGTTAAATAGATGTTTGTGGAACGTATCCATTCTTGCACGATTTGCGATTTATGCACGGACAATTATCGTGCTGAAACACAAAATTCTCCCCATGCATTATATTTGCGATGTATCATCAGATTTAGATAATGTCTTGATTACTATTCAGTGTTCTAATTTTTTTACTATTAAACGGGGCTCACAGGGGCAATGCGGAGGATTGCACCAGGAGGCTGGTGGAGCATTGCGATTACAATTCGACAACTGTGTAGGTTTAATACACTGAATTAGGCACTTAAAAATGATATTCCAGAACTATATATCAATTTACCTGCACCTTGTAATCTTTTTCCTTAGCGTCATTTTCACCAGCCAACTAACTTTTCCTTAATACCTAGATGCTCAGTGCTTCATGTACTTTTAGTCTTTTTATTTTGTCATATGCTTGCTGAAAGTCTAGCAGGGATATTTTTGCTGTATCCTATTGTCACATGATTTGTTTCGTAAATAAAAATTAATGGTCTGTCACTGATCTGCTTTTCCGAAACTCACATTTGTATTCTCCTTACTTTGCTTCTATTATGTTCTAGCATCTTATAAGCAATATCTAAGGGTGCATGATTTTCACATTTAATGAACCACCTTTTTTAATATGGGCAGATGAATGCTTCGTTTCTCTTTTTGTCATGATCTCTTTTGTCCATGCCGCCACTATTATTTTACATAATTTCTCTTCTAATCTATTTGCCCTTTCTGCAATATCTCCGCCGTTAATCCATTTCTCCCGGTGTTTTGCCACTTTTAAATAATTTAATAATTTCTCTCACTTCTTCTTTACTTAGTGGTTCCTCTTCGTCTGCCTTTTCTCTTTTCTCCGTTTTCCGTTAGTTCTTTTTCCTCATCTTCTTCTTTAAACACTTTATCAAAGTACTCTACCCAGCTTTGTAATAACTATTCTCGACTATCTCCTATTAATTCTCTCTGTTTGTTTTTGACAAAGATGACCTTCTTCAGATCTTTGACTTCTTAGTAAAATTCCCTTGTATAATTGTTTTCTATCTTCTTCAATTGCGTGTCCATGTTCTCTTTGCTTCTTTCCTTCTCATTTGATACTGAATTCTATTTTCCTTAGTATTTTCTTGTAACATTTTTATTCTTGTCCTCTGCTTTTCTATTGTTCCTTGCACACATTCCTTATCATACCATGCTTTCCTTTGTTGTGTAGTTTCTCGTGTTAATGTTTGTGCTGTTTCTTCGAATCTATTCCAGTTCTCCTCTATGTTGTTGATGCTTACGTCTACCCTTTCGATGCTTCCATAGATAATTTCTGGAAATTCTTTAATCTTGCTATCCATTTTAAACTTTCCCATGTCGTACTTTCTCGTCTTTGTGTATATGTTCCTTAGCTCAGGTGGTTTCTGATATTTTATTTTAGCTCTGACAAATATGATAGGTTAGAAAGGTAGGTATCTGCATCCGCGCTTGATAACTTCTTGCGTCCCTTATACATGTTAGGTGTTTTGCTTCTATCACTGTATGGCCTATTCGATTTGTAGTTTTTCCATTTGGCGCAATGGAATCCATGTTGTTTTGTGCACATCCTTGTATTGATATGTTGTTGCTATTGGTAAATGTACAAAGTTCAAAGTGCTTGGAACGAAGTGCCACAACCACATATCGAGCATCTCATTTTGTCGATGCTTAGACGTGTACAGGAGTGTACTCAGCTATTTATAGACATTGTTATTATTTTTCGTATTACATATTAATAAAATTTCTTGTCTAAGATATCGTTTCATTTTTGATGTAAAACTATCACACTGCCAAAAAATCAAGTTGACCCATTACGCCTTCTAGGTGTAACACTTCTAAAATCACTGAGTATAATTACTTTTTATTCAGAACTTGTTTAGACACACACAAGCAATTACAGAATAGGTTGGAAAATTCTATTTCCTTTAGTTAAGCTATTATAAATAAATTGCGTGATTGCATGTTTAGATTATAATAAATTGTGTACATTTGGTATAAAACCTACGGTCAAATTGTGGAGTACGTCAAGGTGAAAATGTATCGAATAGCTATAGCAATAACATTAGTGTATTTTAGTTCCTTCATTTTAACGGTATGTTTCTTAGCCAATATATGGTTACAATTTTCACAATTGCTTTCAGTTTAGGCAAGATGATTACATAATGAAACACGATTTTGCTAAAATAAACTATTATAACAAGAATGTCCTGGAATATATGACGATAAAAAATGTAAAACCAAATCGCACCTATCGAGCTTATTCAGTTTTCGGACATACTCTTGTGGACCTAGACGGAGATACGCTTAAGGTTATCACTCATGCTTCTAGAGTATAAATTTACTTGACCATTAAGACAATAAACACCGTTGTAGGGTAATATAAAAGCTTTTAGGTTTGTGAACAACCTCTTTCATCATGAGATTTTTGATTATGATCTGAAAATATGCCACGCGTTCAAGACAAACTTTCTCGGAATTGCTGACCATTTGAAGACTAGCAATTTGACTCGCTGCCCAATTAGGAAGGTAGGTATATTGAAAAACTGAATGTAAGTTGGCAAACGGTGTTTGCCCTATTCTTCTAGGGTTACTACGCTGTATACAATTTTAATGTAGATGATCACCAACTTCCGCCATTGATTCCGTCTGGAAGATACAAGATTCAAGTAAGCTTGTTGTATAATGGATACACCGTTATAATAGTTTCCGTATATATAGAAATAATATATAAAATAAAATAAACTTTGTGTGAAAAATGGATTGAAAAATAAGATATACCTATAATGCGATCATATAGAATTTATTTTTTATTTGTTATTTGCCAAATCCAAATTTTGATAAAAAATCAATTTAACCATTAAAGAAATCATCCCTTCCCGCACCTCCGATGTATAGCAAATACAATTTTAAATATTTAAAACAGTTTTAATTCTTGCCCCCGTTCCCCGCCCTGATACACTGAGAGAAATAAAAGTATTTTAACAATTTTTGTAGTTTTATATAAATATATACAGGCTAAGGAATAAAATTAGATATATCGGTAATGCGATCTATTTAATAAAAACTACTTCATATGACCTCAATATTTCGTCATTTATTTAATGACTTCGTCAGGAGGAAATCTACAATATTATAAAAGGATATGAGGCAATAGTAATGAAAATATAAATATAATACTACCAATTTAAATATAATAATAAAATTACAAGTTTTTGGAATTTGGAATTGTTAAAAAGTCAGAGAAACATTTTTGTCAATAAAGTATTGTTACTAGATATTATGTAAAATGTTACAATAAATATAGTTAAGTTGATTTGTGTCTGTTTTAAAATTAATTGAATTTTGATTATTGTTAATATGCATCATTTCTAGAAATAACTTCTTTTTGTAATATATCCACATATGTACATATACAGGGTGTATCAAATAAAAAAGTAAATTTTGCTTGGGTGTTAACTACACGACATATAAAGCACAAACCCACCGAAACCGGATTTCCTCATTAAAAAATAAAAAAAAGTAAAATTTAGAGCCAAAAATTCTTTAGTCCGGGCTGATGCAAACAAAAATCATGTTAAGCACCCGCTAAACGTGGTATTATATATAAATACATTGCACTCACTTAGTATTATTCTTAATGGTATGCCGTAAGTCCATTTAACGTCATTCTGAATAAATAAAGGCTAATCGGCCAGTGTGCCCTTGTAAAAATAGCAAAACTGAGGCATTTTAAATTTCTTCTTTTTATAAAATAAACATTCCTTGTTTGTTAAGAGCATTCTACGTAAGTCTACAAAACATTATTTTTAATATCCTGATAAGACGTTCGAGTGTCACCGGATATGCGACTTCAGTAGTTACAAAAAACGTAAATATTTTTCTTTTGCTTTGTCGAATCGAGAGTGAGTTGTTAATAAACGGTACCACATGATTCTGAGTTATTTCTTTTGGATTTATTTAATCAAATAACGCAAAATGAATTTAATCAAATTACACAGAAATAAATGTATTTTGCTGATGATTTTATTATTCCAAAACATAAACTTGTTACTTACGAAAGTAATCCTCTTTATATTGGTATTAAATTATATAATTCATTAAAACCTGAAATTAAGTTACTCAATAATATTAATTCTTTTAAAAATGCGCTAAAAGATTTTTTAGTTAGTAAGTGCTATTATTCCTTGAATGATTATTTTGAATCATCCTAATTTTCATATCACTTTTATTTTATAATTTTTAAACCTCTAGTATTAATTGTTATTTTGTATTATCATTTTTTGGCTTAGATTCTTTGACTTATCCTATACCACATGTACTTGTTCTGTATTTTCTTGTACTCTTGGTCGTTTGGATAAATATACGTTATTATATTATTATTATTATTATTATACTTGCATCCAATGCATTTATTTCCGTGGATGAATTTTGGCACATCTTGCGCAGTCTCATTAGTACATGTGAGAAATTGTCCTCTTACATATCTATTTATTATATATTTGTACAATATGTATATTTGTCATGGAGAGATTAGAGATAGATCTTTAAATTTAGAAGTAGATAGTTATTGCTTAATTGAAAAGTAAATTTTATTTGAAGTTATAAAATTCATTTTCACTTAAGGGGGGTATTTGTCATGGAGAGATTATTTGATATTCTAACTATTATTTAAAGAAGAGAATGTTTCTATTTTACGTAGTTATATTTTAAAACTTATTAGATATAATAGAAAAAGATATAATATGTAGCAGCAGACAGCTAGACGATGTCCAGTGATGTAGGTAATCTCTGCATTTGCAGGTCCTCCAGGCATTTTCCTTTAGAATTTTCCCTTCAGGAAGCAAGATGATCAGCAGTGATACACCTACACATCGAAAATGAATATTAGAATTTGTATAGTATATTTTATTACAATAGATTTTGACAGATCAAATTTGGATCCACGTTTAATTCAAGTGTACAGTTTTATTATTTTTACTGTGTATTTATTTCGTTCAAATTTAGTCTAATAACGTTTGGATATGCATTGGCAGTCCAATTGCTTTGATATGTCAACTGAAAGACAGGTAAAAATTGCTGGAAATTGAGTTCTGTAACAATTCTATGTGTAAATGGTTGCCTACCTTTTAGGTGCAATAATGATTTTTTAAGATTGTTAATTTTTTATAGTAATAAGCGTTTAAAATTTCAAATGTATTTTTCTCATAATTCAGAGATCATACCTTTGTTATATAAAAGTGTAAGGTGATTCCAGATTTGTGAATTTTATTTATTTTCACTTCGTTGAAACATCCGATAGTTCTGGCGATCACATGGCCATTCTTATTTTTAAAACAATGGATGTTCCCCTTATTTCGGTTATATTAACGGATTTTCACAGAAGACAGTTGGATCCCTTGACGAAGACAATCGCTTTCAAGTCAGTTAAAACATTTTCAATTCGAACCATTCACTAACCGAACTCTGTTCGAGGTAGACCTATTTCATTTTGTTCTTGAAAAATTTAACGGCTATTTCGATAAAATCCAATTTTATCCCAAATTACAACCTAAAAATAATGGTTAATTGTTAAACAAAGTTTTTCACATAAATATTATCCAAATTACCTGCAATTTTTCAACGACGATTTTCCCGAGTTTCCTGTGATGTTCCCGTCCTGATTGAGCCAGACTCCGTGATCTGATTTACCTATGATCCCCTGATCCGAATCCGATTCGAGCATTCCAGACTACTCCAATGCTCACAGAAGGTATTTCTCGTCAAATCTACCTAAAAATAAACGTATTATTTCAATTCTAATCTAAATTGAATTATACTTATAAGAAATTTTATTTTAATCCGTTCTGCAAAATTAGAGGTTAGAAAATCGTTTGTAACATAGCTAAGCGGTCTCCAGTTACTTGGGGAAATTAGTATAAGTTGGTAGCTTTATATGTATTTAATATGTGTTTACGTTACAAACCAATATCCAGTGATTTACCATCAAGGTTGGCTACTCTGTTTCCCACGTCTATTTAAGCCTAGCTTTAACTCCATTTGAACGGTCAGAAAACGCGGGATTTTTTAAAATTAATTTAACTTATTTAAGTACGAAACTATGAATTTGAATTGCAAAGGTGAATTCTTAATGAACTTTAGTGTTATTAATTAAACGGACCACGGACTTACCTGAGATTATTATCCATAGATTTATGTCTGATATTAAACAAGTCACATTTTGAATTTTTTTTAATTAAATAAAATCACTTTTATCCACTATTAAATGTTTTAATTTTACTTAATAGAGTGAATCTACTAAGGCACGACTTTATTATGCCTAGGATATCATTTAAACTGGTCAGTGACAGTGAATTTGAAGAAGAGGACAACTGACAATATCCTTGCTCAGTATCTCTACTCTTACTCAAAGATATAAGAAAGTAACGAGCTATTCAATATTTTTTTTATGTCACCCCCCTCGATCGGAAATTTCTCGCCCTGCATGCCATCTGGCTGATGAGACAGAACACTTCTAAATCAAAATTATTAAAGATAGATGACTCTGGGATATATAAAATTTGATTTTTTTCTAATTCAATTAATGTATTTCTTTTAAATTTAAATTTTTTTAATCCGGGCTGTATGCTACTGTGTAGCGTAACAATATATATTTTTATTATATTTTATGACACTGTCCAGCTACTTTTAAGCTTGAAACAATAAAGAATCTATCTATCTATCTATCTATGATATACAGATTTTTAAATATTTTTTTTCCTTTTTTCGACACATTGAAAGCCAGGATGGATTGGAAATGTTCCAAATCATATTTTTTTTAACATTGGAAGGAGGATAGGGGGAGTGGAGAATATTTCTTTTAATGATATTTTTTTCTTTTTCTTTTAAACATCGGGAGAGGAGGCATTAAAAATTTTTCAAATATTTTCTTTTTTTGGAAGGGGTGCGAAGGGGAGGGGATTAGTTTTTTAAATGATGATTTTTTTCTTTTTTTAGAAACATCTGGAGAGAGAATGCATTAGAAGTGTTTTAAATCATATTTTATCTAACATCGGAAGGAGGGGCATGGGGGGGGGGGAGAATTGTTCTCTTTAATGATATTTTTTTTCTTTTTTCTTCGGAACATCTGAATAGAGGATGCATAAAAAATGCTTTACATCATATTTTTTCTAACATTGAAAGGAGGGGGGAATTATTTTTTTTTTAATAATTTTTTTTTTCGAAACATCGGGAAAGAGGATGCATAAGAAATGTTTCAATTTGCATTTAAAAAAAAACAATCCGCTCCTCTTCTCACCCCTTCCATTACTAAAAAGAATGATTTGAAACATTTATAATTAATGCATTCCTTCTCCAGATGTTTCAAAAACAAAGGAAAAAAAATATGATTTAAAAACCTAATTCCTAAACGTTCCGGCGCTGAAATGTCTGGCGATAAAACGGCGGCGAAGAAACGGCGGCGATGAAATGGCGGCGCTGAAACGTACTAGACCCCCTCCAATAAACACAGTTGCATGTATAATTCAACCTAAGAATATATAACCAAAATCACGATTCAGATTGTTAACCTTTTTTGGGAGGAGCTGTACATACATACGTATTGCTTGGTTAGGCCAACTCATTTTCGCTGAGTGTATTTTAAGTTGCATATTTTTTGGTTGTTTGATTTCTCCGATCAGCTGATTTTCAATTTACCAGAATTTTCACAATTTTATTTTGTTTTGAATAAATTTTAGTTTAAAGAGTTTATTATATCATTTTATTTATGTGTTTTTTTTTTAATGAATCCATTCATTCAAATGTCTATTGTTCGCTTGTGCTGATTTAATGCGTATTCTTTTAATATTGTCGTATTCTTATACGTCTGCGTTGTACGATTTGAGAGAGGGATTTTTTTAAGAAAAACAATTGTAGGATTTTGTTAAGGACTTCCTTGTTCGACTATTGATGTGGGTAGACGTATTTTTAAATCGTTGTGCCATTTTGTAATCCATTTTGATTTTGTGAAATTTAATTTTTCTGTTTTAATTCAGTCAATCAAGGAATTTTTAGTGTAATAATTGTTAATATATTAAAGTGTGCACTTTATTGATATAGAATCAATTATTATTTTTTGTTTAGGAAGATTTATTTTAGTTTGTTTTTTCACTCGTTTATTTTTAAAGAGTTAATTTTCTGTTATTCAATTTTGCTGTTTCATTTTATTTTTCAATCACCTCGTTTGGGCGAGAAGAATCTTTGTTCTCTCTTTTAGCTTTTTCATTTTTGTAAATTTCTTGCATTTGTCCACGCTTTGATTTTAATTTGTGAAACCACGTGGATAGAAATTCAAAAGGTTGTGTATTTTAGATAATCTTCCTGAACAAATAGAACTTTTGCTTTGTATACGAAATAGCATTGTCCTATTTTAATTTAGAGTCAAGTGCAGTTTTTATTTGAGACCAGAACCTTCAGTTCAAGGTTTTTTTCTGCACCATTGTAATTTAACCCATTTTATAAAATAAATTGATTGTTAATTAGCGTCATTGGGTTGAAAATTCTGTTCTTTTATTTTGTTTTAAAATTTTTCAATTTTTCGCGTAATTAAGAAAGTCTGATTTCATTCACTCACAATTTATTTTTCGTGGTTAGATTCAAATTTTAATTTGCGAGGGTAACTCTGAGGTTAATAGTTCTTTTGCGTTCTTTAAAATTTTATCCGTTGAGCTAGCTACATCTAATTTTTTGTTTTTCAATTAAAATTCATTTTGCATTTTCTTTTAATTCAATCAGTACACAGCAGTATGTAAGCATATGTAACTCCACTCGTTACTAAATCAAATAGAGCCGTCCGCAATATAAATACATATACATATGAGTAATAGTGGTAACAAAGACACTTTGGACGGTGTGCAAAGTTGTAGAAACAATCTATCTGTTTAACGTATGCTGCTGTTTGAGGAAAACTGCTATAAATAGTAACAGCTTTTTTAAACTGCTAACCAAAAGTAGCAGAAGCAGGTGCTAATGTAAAAAAAAACAGTTTTATACATCACTAACATTTATGATTACGTTGTCAAATCACAAAACTATTTCAATACTATCCCAAACCGATTTTTTTTTCCGTTTTTTAAGTACCGAGAGCTATGTCGGTAGCTGGATTGTTTGCATGTTCGTCTTTCAAAAGTACAGCGCGGGTTGATTCCGTAATCGCTTGTTTTTTTTTTTTCTTGGTGGAATTAGAAATAGAATATACCGTTCGTAATGCATTTCTTTTATTAGATTGCTACCGAATAAAATTCACAGAAAAATATATTCCTTTAGTTATTCTTTATCTTATATTATTTCTCCATACGCAGAACCTCTTAAGAAAGGGTATCCATCGTATATTGCCGTTAGTTGAATCCTGTATCGTCCAGCAGCACGAGAGTGGAAGTTGGCTATCAACTACATTGAATTCTCTAGTTTGTAGTAACCCTAAAAGAACAGGGTGTTATATAGAGAAGCTACATTCAACTTTTAATACTAGTTACACCTTCCTAAACGGACATCTTGCATCTATGTTGTGCGCCCTTACAATAGCAGCTATTCCCAGATAGTTCGTCCTTAACCCTTCGCATAATTTCACATCATAATCAAAGATCTTATGATGAAAAAGATTATTTACAAACTTAAAAGCTTTTATATTACCCTACAATAATGTTTATTGTCTCATTGGAGAAGTAAATATATATCCTAGAAGTATAGATGCTAACCTTGAGCGTATCTCCGCCCAGGTCCACAAGAGAAGTCCCGAAAATTGTATAAGCTCGATATGTGCGATTTGGTTTCACATTTTTTAAAGTCACATCTTTCACGATGTTCTTGTTATAATATTCTATTTCAGCGTATTCGTGTTTTATTGTGTAATCATCCTGCCTAAACTGAAAGCAATTACGCAAATGGTAAATATGTGACTATACATATTTGCAAACAATCAGAGAATTATACGGGTATTCGGTCTGTCTAAATAGAACTAAATAAATTCCTCAATATTTCGTTTTAATTTAAAACATCTTCAGGAGGCACTAAAAATATACAAATTAAAATGAAGCAATGTAGAAAATTACAATAAGCTAATACAATTGCTTACAAGTTGTAGGATTAATGACAGCTGACAAAATGATAAATAGTTAAAACATTTAAATGCAAGTCAGGGCTAGACATATTAATTAAAAAAAAAAATGTTTGCAGTTATATAAATTGCCCTTCCAACTTCCATTTATATTTAAATATGTTGATGATATTATTTGTTCGATCCCTGAAGACATGGTTAATGTTACCCTCGACTTGTTTAACTCTTACGGCTGCCATTTGCAATTTACTGCTGCATTAGAGAATGATAATAGCGTTCCAGTTTTAGATACTAAAGTTATTAGGTCGGATGATAATACAGTCATATTAGATTGGTACCAGAAACTAACATCATCTGGTAGATTCATCAAATACTACTCCAATCATCCCTTAAATCAGAAATTTAACACGGTTAAACCTATGAAAACTAGAATCACACATATCAGTAATGGAAGATTTTTAGACAAAAATTTGAAGATACTTTTTGAGATGTTTTACAATAACGGTTATCCTAGACATATTCTAAATACGTTGATTTATTCTTCGAATATGTTTGATGGTCCTACAGGATCAAGGAGTTCCTTTAAAATTTAAATATTATAAACTTCCCCTCATAGAAGGTTTGACCAATAAAATCATACAACATTTTAAACCATTTGCTAATGTAAAAATTGCAAAATACAACATGTTAACAATTGGTAGCATTTTCACTAAAATTAAAGATAAAACTCCAACTCTTAATCAAAAGGATGTAGTATATAGTATTCCTTGTACCGATTGTCAAGGTTGTTATGTTGGTCAGACGTCGCAAATTGTAAAGAACAGAATAGTACAACATAAGAGTGATTGTCGTATCGGAAAACGTTCTTGTACCTTATCTCTACATGTTCCATACTTAAATTAGAACCTAATTACAAAAAACGATTATTTTTGGAAATGGTTAATATAAAAAATTATAGTAATGCTATTAATTTTAAAACGGGTACAAATCAATTAAGTAGTATTTATTGCAATATTTTACATCAATAACATTTTTTTTTCTATTTATTTTATATGTATAACTGCAAACAATTTTTTTTTATTAATATGTCTAGCCCTGACTTGCATTTAAATGTTTTAACTGTTTATCATTTTGTCAGCTGTCATTAATCCTACAACTTGTAAGCAATTGCTTATTGTGATTTTCTACATTGTTTCATTTTAATTTGTATATTTTTAGTGCCTCCTGAAGATGTTTTAAATTAAAACGAAATATTGAGGTATTTATTTAGTTTTAGTTAGACAGACCGAATACCCGTATAATTCTCTGATTCTATACGAAGTCCGGTCGATATTCCTTTTATTCATATTTGCAAATATATGCAATTTAATTCTCGGACAAATAATAGTATGTGACATGCATTTCACTTTGAAATATGTTTGGTTGGTTTGATTGAATTTTGACATTTATTTAGAACGCACAAACTAGATGTGAAAAACAAGAAATAAAATGAACGGGTTAAAAGTAAAACATAGACAAGTATGTATATGACAAGTGTGTTGTGACAAATTAGAGACAAACAAATGTTTATGTATTAATAATTAGCTGTAATTTTAGTTAGTTACGAAAAAAAAGAACAGATTATATTTAAGATATATGTCATATTTTGGAATAAGGTTTCAAAGAAAGTCAATAAAAGTTCTTGGGTATTACCTTGGATAGTAATTTGGGTACAGGTAAATTGCCTCCCGAGATAAAGACCAATTATTAATAATCGTTAAATTGCCTCCCACAATTTTTAGCTACCTGATATACATGTGTAAATTGGGTCCCGGTTGATAAATAATAAAACAGTAGTGGTTGGAGCTTACAATTACACAGGTTTGGGAGACAGTTTACCTATTTATGAGACCAATTAGATCCAATTCTTTCTCCTACTATCTGCGGGAAGGCAATTTACCAACACCCAGTAAAAAATACCCACGCTAAATGGAAGGTCAAATAGAGAGCATATGTGTTAGACTTCAAAAAGCCTATTATGTCATTAGTTCACTCAAATCTGCCTTGAGTCATTAATTGTTATTTAATACGCATTTGTGTATTCTGGTTTGACTTATGGGATTATTGTTCGGGACCAGGCAGGTACAAGAAGTCGTGTGTTTGTGATGCAAAAGCGAATCTTACGACTGCTGTTTGATTTATCTTTTAATAGTCGTGCAGCACAACTTTTAGAACACACGGCATTTTGCCCGTAGATTAGATTAGATTAGATTAGGATTTTCACCGCGACCTTTTCATATCTGTTGTGATCCCCTTTTTCCTAGAGGACGCTCTCTAATTTTGTCCTCTTAATTAGACCTATCATCTTTGAGAGCGGCTTCTTTATGTAGCTACTAGCTGTGGGGTTCTCCTCCCCCATTAGCAGAAACCTTGTCCTCGCCAGGCCTTCACATTGGCACAGCACATGAACTGGTGTTTCTTCCTCCTCTTGGTAGTATCTGCAAGTTGCATCATCTGCCAGGCCTATATTTATCAGTCTACAGTGACCAGTCAGCAGACCTACAATCATTTTGACAGTCTTCCTCTCTCTGAATCTCTCGTGAATTCAGGCCTTTGCTCCTTTAGGAACTCTTTTGCCTATCTTTGTCCCGGTGATTTTTGCTACCACTCTTTGGACTGATTATGTATCCATTCATTGATGGATTTTTTAATTTGCGGTTTGGTAGTATCGAAAGAGGAGTCGGCTACAACGAATGGCCTTGACGCCAGCTCGTCCAGAGCCTTATTTCCTCTCACGCCCGAGTGGCTAGGGACCCAGGCCAGGGTTAGTTTCCTTTAGGTGCCCACCTCATATAGGGCGCTTACACAGTCCCAAATCAGCTTAGAGTCCACGCTTGTGGAGCTAATCGCTTTAAGTGTGGACTGACTGTCAGAGAATATAGCGACGCTTTTACCTGGCCCGGTACATCTTTCTATCTCTCAGACACAGTAATGGGTCTCAGGGCAATCTCAGCTTGAAACACAGTCGTGTCTTTGCTCAAGCTTACCGAAAGAGCCTTTTTAGGCTTCTTAGCGTATATTCCCGCTCCAACGCCGTAGTCCGTTTTAGAGCTGTCAGTATATCAGTTTGAGTCCGCTCTTACCAGAGTACCTGTCTCCCAGACCTTCTTTTCTGGTATTATAACCTGATATTTTCTATCTAGGTTAATTTTATTAACCATGGCATCACATGGCATTCCCGTAACTTCCATCTATATCCATAAACTTTTGCTAGCGTCCATAGGCACTGCACCCGACATAGGAATAATATTGTTTTAAACAGGTATTGCCACTCTTTTTAAGGCCGATTCCCACTATCGGTCAGGTAACGGTCAAGTCACGGCCAAACAATACAAAATGCAATATTTGATCATTTCTATTCATATTGTTTGTTAAATTTGACTTTTCTTTATTATTATTATTATTATTATTATATTATTATTATTATTATTACATATTAAATATTATTGACAACGTGTCTGCCACATGTTTGTGATTATTTGAAGAATAAAGTATCTATTTATCTATCATAATTTAAATAGTACTATCCTATATACTTGTCTATGCTTGTGTTTAAAAAGTCGATTTCATTTCTGGTTTTTAACATCCACTTTATTCTAATATAACTTGACAACGTCCTTATGGAACGTAAAAAAATATATTTCAGTTCACTTTTCTGAAAAAAAAAAATAAACAAAAATATTTAGTTTTTATAAATATTATAAATGTTATTTCAATGTTTTATAGATAAATGTAAATACATTGCTTGAAAAGACTGTCATGTTAGACAACGCAAAAAAAGTAAAATTTAGATGCAGATTTAGACTTTTAAATTCCAAAAAAATACAAGATATAATTTATTTACGGCTAGTATTCGCCTGAAGATTAAATTACATATATTATGGTGCGGTTCAAGAAATGAATCAATATATATTTGCAAAGGAACATACCGTTAGAATTAAAGAACTGAAATACACAAATGTTAGTGCTAGAACAAGTATTCGGCACATTTTGACTTTAATGTCTCCAAAACGAACGTAGGATTTATATACGAAATGTATGTGAAAAGATGTATATAGATAATAATCTGAAAATGTAATCAGAATTATTAATCATGACATTGAAATTATTTCATTGCGTGCACAATTTATCCATAATTCCGTAACAGGTAAAGGTCAAAAAGAATTCGAGCTTATTGTACAACATGTTTTACTGGAAGAGAATTCCTGTGTAACTCGTAAACCGTAACGTTGTAGTTTTCGTAAGTCGTTCCAGGATTATCAGGTAAAATTACCGGCAATTGTAAGGATGTTTCGTAACCTCGGTACAGCCTTCAATTTCAGTTTCTTTAAATACAGTAAGTACCTCAATGATATATTACATTTTTTAAAAATATCAAAGCTATAACATACCTTAAGCCTAAACTTGTTCATTTTCCGCAATATAATTTATTTTCTAAAAATTCACAGTCACTCACATTGTTTGAGAAAGGGCCGTGTAATTTGATTAGGGCGTAGAACAGGTAAATTAAATTTTGCAACATTTTAGTACAGATCTACTTACACTTTCTGATGTATTTACATCTCAACATTGATATACGGGCTATTCGCCACCAAAAAAAAAAACTCAGACAACTTCAATTAGCAATATCTCATCTTTTTAAACACCCTGTATATCATTAAATTCCTGCTCACATCTATGTGGTTTTTAGATTTGAGACGTTCGTCGACAACTCTCCGGAAATTAAATAATATAATATTAATCCTTTTGCGGCTGATATTTAGATTATTATGGTTTAACCATTGTTCCTCCTACTTGGAACAGCTACTAATGAATATATTCAGCCTATTATCGCTAACAAATGAAAAATCGACGCTGTAGATATCTTTGAACTAAATAATTGTTTTTTTTTTGTATTAGGAGGAAAAATGCTTCATGCAGCTTCAGGCTGTTAGCCTGGTGCGTGGGATTCTCGCCCACTAAAAAAGACTGACTGTCGCATGGGCGAAAGACCTTGCGCCTTAGCCAACTACTCCAAAGAGAAAAACCATAATTTTGATTTCGACAACATTCAAGCTTTAAATATTGAAAATAATTATGAAAATAAATTATTCTTAGAAATGGTACAAATTACTAAACACATCAATTGTGTAAATTTCAAAGCAGATACAGACCAGTTAAGCATCATTTATTCTAATATTTTATCTACTCGTATTAATTAAATTTCCGTTTAAAATTATCTTTTGATTCCTCACTTCGTTGCCGGTTTTGACTTTATGACTGCGCCTTGTAACATCATTCTCTTAAATTGCTTTCCCGCCAATTCGTTTACTCCATTTTGAGGTTAGTTTGCTGATTTTAACATGTGACATCCACGTTTCATTTTATTAATTTTTAATAGTTTTGTAAATTGTTTTGTGCTTGTTTAAATTTCGATTAATGTAATTAAGTGTAATTTAATGTACTGCTCAGGTTGCTCCAATGGATATACCTTATTAACTCTACTTAGTAAGTTCAAGTAATTTACTAATATTAATAGACTATGTATGATTCCAATTTTCATCTTAAAGCTTCTCCTAATGAAGCGGACAAGCAATCTGCGAAATATAGAGAATTTTAACAAATGAGTTGCTAATTTGCCATAATTATACCGCATACCTGACTGATTCCATTCTTTCCCCAATAATAATAATAATTAACGATAATAATATATCTATTGCCCAACAGTGAGTGCCAATAATAAGACAATTATAAGTATAGAATATGTACACAATTATATCTAGAGAAGTACATGTAGTATATAATGAGCTGGTAATATAAGAAATTACAAGGAATCGTAAAAAATATCCACACAATGCTTATCAGCTAATTTGCACATATTTAATATGGAAGATTTAACTAACAGATTAGTTCTTGGTGTTGGTAGTGAAAATGATAATGATAGTAAATGATAAATAGCAGCAGTCCTAAGATACTCCCTTACGGTACACATAGTTCGCATGTTTGCCTTGCACCTACACAGCACGAATTCGTTTCCCAGTTGTGACGAGTTTGGTTTTAAATTCTGGGAAAAAAGTCAAAAGTTGCCGTTCATTTTAAATTCGTTTTGTTTGATTTCCATATCAATCACTAAAAATTTACAGAAACTTACCCTAGAGGTATGGATTCTGGGCTTAAACGTATCTCCGTCCCAGTCTACGAAAGTTTGCCCAAAAATTGAATAAGCTCAATAGATATGGTTTGGTTTCAGATTCTTTACCGTCATATATTCCAGAGTATTCTGGTGATTTTCGCATATTCGTGTTTTATTATGTAATCGTTTTGCTTAAACTGAAAGCTATTATAAAATCGCAACTATAAATTTTCCAAAATACATACTGTCAGAATTAAAGCATTAAAAACCACTACTATTAATGCTGTAACTGCTAGATATAATATTTCGAGATGGATATCCCTAACGTGAATGAATAATTTATACGAAATACATATACCTAAATATATAATTTAAAAGTATAATCAGAATTAATCTGACATTGGCATTATTTCGATGAGCTCTCAATTCGTTTATAATAGAATGATGAAAGACTAGTGAATATTCCCCATCTGCTCTGTTATTGTTACAATAACACAAAAACAGCGGCATAAAAAAAGCAAATGAAGAGAGTAGAAATGTTTTCAGAATCATTGAAAATTCACTTTATGATGCTCATAGAAACAGCCAAGTGCTTTATATGCATTATCAGGCCATTATTCCGAACGAAATATTTTAATGAATGATTCTAAAGATACAGGTTAATGTTGATTGAGATACTGTTACTATCTCGGAAAGTATTGAAGATATAAAGTTGCTTAAGTGAAGAAAAAGTTGTGGATTTTGGATAATAATAAAATGCATTAAAAAAACATCATATTCCGACTACCATAGAATGTAGACATCAAAGAATTATTTTTTTTAAGTACACCCCTGCACATGTTCTTATGTTTCTGCTATATTTTTCTACATTAAATACCACGATGTAATAAGTTTTTATTTAGATTTATACGTATTGCTGTGAACTGATTGTCCAAGGCATACAAGTTTAAAGAAATTAAAATGACAAAATTAATTTAGCTAGCTCAGCAAAAATGAATTTAAAAGGGCGCCAGGGATTCTTAAATCTCAGAGTATTTTTTTTTTTTAAATTAGTAGTGGGCGTTTGCAAAATTGACTTTCTTTAAAATTCCCAAAAATTGAAATGGCAGATTCAAAAATAAAAGAACTATTTAAGATGATATTAAAATCATTAACTTTTATTGTAAAAGAAAAAAAAAAAAAAAAAAACATTTAATTAACAACAAAAAGGGGAAAAAAACTTAATACAGAAGGTATTGGATTAAAATAACCCCTTCGTGAATTTATATTTAAAAAGGACAATGCAAATCCTTTAGCAAACAAAATGGTGAATTCGTTCTAGAAGGAATTTCATATACCACAGAAAATCCACGTGGTTTCAAAAATTCAAAGCAAACTACAAATTAATTCAAATAACGTAGAGAAACAACCAAAATTTAAAAATGAAATTTAAATCAAGCTCACAGCTTCTCTTCACCTACCCCGAGGTGATTAAAATAAAATTAATTTGATAACTACAAAAAAACGGAAAATTTAAACTCTAAACGCGATTACTTCTAAAACGAAAATTATTAAAGAGCCTTACATGTATATTGTGCACAACGAACTAACACTAATTAATAAACGAATTACTAGATGGACGATTTTTAAAAAATTCAAACAACGAACTACATCTTAAACTGAAAAAGGATTACCAGAAACGGTAACCAAAAACAACAAAACAAGACCATACACGCGCTCGTCTATCTGGTAACTCCTCTGGCCTCTAAGGTAACATTCTCATATATATGAAATTTACATCTGTGAGCGATGACGGCGCAACGCATCACAAAGAAAAAACTAGCATATAAACTATACACAGGAGTACGCAAAATGTACAAATAAATGAAATTAACTATACACAACTGAACAAATAAAATGATACAAACAATTAAATCAAAATTCTTAGCAAAATAAACAAATATAAGAATTGTGGAAACTCTATCATTGTTTTGACAAGGCTGATTTGGAATAAATAAAAACACACATTTAACTTTCCGAAACCCGGGGTGCCAGACTACAGCAGTATGTATGTACATTATTAGTCTGGGTACCTGGGCAATAACTGATTGTGAATTGGCCTAAAATTTGGCCTTCAAAGTGCCAATGTAATTATTTGTGTTTTTATAAGGCACCGCAGATGCAATATAACATAGTCCTAGAATTAAAGAAATAAAAAATGCACACTCAACTACATTTGTCCTTTAGATTTTAGAGTGAGTATTCGGATAATAAATAAAAACGAATTTACGAAAAATCACTTCTGTCTGGGTAATTAGGTGATTTTATCTGGTTTCCGATTTGGCTCTCTCACGGACGGTTAGCCACATAATTTTAATTTTTAATCAGTATGCATCCTTGTAATGCCGTTGGAATATACATTCCTCAATTAATTGTAGGAAACGCATCCTCAAAATATGTTATGTAATTTTCAAATGTTTTTACTGATTTACATATCGCTTTTCCGGTGGAACAATGACCTAAGTGCAATTTTTCATTTTGTTTAGTTTATTATTATTAATTAAGTCGTTGAAAAAAACAAAATTTAAAACATCATTTTCTCAAAACTTAATAATTTGCACTTAGGACGATGTTCCACCGGAGAAGCGATATGTATATTTCCTACTTTTTTATTATACTGCAATCACAGAGTTAAGATGATCACCCCAGTAACTAAACAAATCAATATATAATAGCTGCTTTCCATTTGCATAAGAAGCGAGGAAAAAAAAAGTGAAACACTTATAAGCTTTCCGCTTTTTCAAGTGCAAATGGGACAGCCAAATGAACCAGGTCTACATTTATTACTTGACATATGTATGTATGATGTATCTAACCATACTTAGCACATATTTATTTATTTATATTTATTTACTATCCATCCAGCCCTATTTCTCACAATTTGGTACGGCATGCTGGAAATAACTTTAGGGAGAAACATAACCATAAACACAACAAACAAACAAAAATGACAAAAACAGTAAACTAACCTCAAAATATGAACTGAAGGGGGGAGGTAAATGCCTCAGTTATTTTTCCTCAGTTGCTGACCAATGGAACGAGCAAATAGCTGAGCTAAAGTGAAGTGAGGTGAGGAACTAAGGATTTGGTGCAAATGGAAAGCAGCCATTATTTCAGTAATCAGATCGTGAAGTTTGTTTAGATCATTTTATCACACTATAATTTTTTCGTAACGAGTTTGCATGCAGAATCTTACTGTCGTATAGCTTTGGCAAATAAAGATTCGATATAATAATAGAATTTATTGACAACTACTACAATTCAAATGCATTGTCAAAAAAACTATATCACCCGTGAGTGCTCTTCCTATAGCCTTGCCTTTGATCTTCGCCCTGCCGTAGGTTAATCAATTAATATCGAAATGACAATAGAATCCTAGGATTTAATTGTTAGTTTCGATGTTGAATCATTATTTACCAAAGTTCCTATATCTATTTAATCCATGAAATCCTACCTTCCAACCTCCAACCAGATGAATTAGCTGACTTGGTGAAAATTTGCCTTACTTCTACCTATTTGCAGTTCCGTGGCTGTACTACGAACAAGTTTTGCATGCAGCTATGTGTTCTCCTCTTGATGCCGACAGTTTCATGAGGGCATTTGAACAACAAATCCCTCACTCCCAAAATAATAATACTAACTTATTTGAGAAATCAAATATCGTCAAAGGTTACAATATAATATTCATATGTATACTTAACTAAATCATTAACTAGGTTTACTACGCAAGAAGTTTTGAAAATTATAAAACAAATGTTCATTTAAAAATTTCCAGAGTTCTGTTTTTAATTTTTTTAGTTCTTTTATCTGTTTTATGTGGAGGGGGAGAGCATTGTACGCCAATATTCACTTATAAAAAGCTCCTCTTTCATAAAGAGAAAGGGAATGGCTCGGTACTGCAGGATCTCCGGTATGCCTAGTTCTCACAGTGCTCCGTGACAAATCACCATTGCAAGGGTACAGGTGTTTGTGCTTGTAAAAGAATAATATTAGTCTGTATATATATAGACACGGTAAAGTTAATATGCCTAATTGCTTAAACAGAGGCCTGCATGGTGTTCTGGCCGACTTAAACAAGATGCATCTAACGATCTTCTTTTGCATAATAAAAGCCTTCTCAAAAAAGGTTGAAGACTCCCAAAAAATTATTCCATATGATAGCCGGGATTGGACGTGGCCAAAGTACAATGCTTTGAGTGTATTAACGTCAACAATACTTCTTATTTTATATATACCGTAATAATATCGGCTAAGTACCCCCGCATATACCTTCGACATGACCTTCCCAATTTAGTTGATTATCAAGTATCACACCCAAAAAATGGATTTTCTCCCTAATCTCCATAGTCGTGCTGTCGTCAATTTCATTCTTCGAC
The DNA here is from genome assembly GCA_004143645.1 of Protaetia brevitarsis. NCBI lineage: Eukaryota > Metazoa > Arthropoda > Insecta > Coleoptera > Scarabaeidae > Protaetia > Protaetia brevitarsis. Next base: position 93,162 of record RXPK01003715.1, read on the forward strand.
GTAAAATGTTTTTTCCACGTTCATTTTTCAGTTATTCATCTCACACCATTCTAACATTCGATTAAATATATGACCCACCGAAGTCAAAATGTCCATCCGTTAAGGACCATTCACTATGACCGTAGCATCATCTGCGTATTAAAAAATATGATCTGTGCGTATGCAGCTATATAAATCGTTCACATAAACAATGAAAAGAAGAGGAACCAAAACGGAACCCTGTGGTATACCTTGACCCACTGAAGCTATGGAGGAGTATACCATTGTTTTGGTATAAAGTAGTTCCATTAAATTCACCATGGAAATAGAATAATAATAATAATAATAATAGTAATTTATTAATCTTGAAAACCTTGGCAAAAGTATAGGATAAGTCAAAGGACATCAGCCGAAATAACAGATAACAAAAGAACAATAAACAAATATTACATTCATTATAAACTTAGGGCTTAGACTAAGTTGACATATATAAGCAATATAAATATAGTTAAATAATTAAATCAGCAAAATAACAAAAGGTAATTATGGCACTAACTTAATGGAAGCTCAAAAAATTATTGTAATCCATAAAAAAACATTACTTAATAAAGTCTTCCTAAGTTCTCGCTTAAACGCAATTAAACTAAGACTCTTAATTCTAGAAGGTAAGGCATTAAATATTTTTATACCCATAAATAAAGGAGATCTTTCGAACGTGGTCAGACTATGCGCTGGTGTGCAAAATTAGTTCACGATTTCTCGTGCATGTATGCATGGTAGTCATGTGCGTGATAAATTAATCCTCATATTCTTTGACAAAGGTAGCAACTTCCAGTATATATAAACTAGTAAGAGTCAAAATTACTAAATCCCGAAAATATTGTCTACACGATGTTCTTGTACTTAACCCAACCATATTTCTAATTGCACGCTTTTGCAAGCAAAAGATTTTACCAGTAAGCGATGAAGCTCCCCAGAATATAATACCGTAACCTTATCTGAAAAAATGCGAAATAGTACAGAAGCATAACATCTTTCGTAGCCACCTGTCTTAATCGGTAAATTGCGTAACAAAACGAATCAAGCAGTAACCTTTCTTTTCCTAGATGTTCTAGTAATGCCCGCTCTGATGATTCTTTGGAACATTTCGTTTACCGCAAACCTACAGGTTCCGATGGTTACTTAAATGCCTTTTCACACCATCATCTTGTCCAGAAGAACAGTGATATAAACACCTTAGCCCATTGCCATATCCGAATCAAATTCCTTATCCAGATAGCTATCCTATTTACCGATATACTGATCAACAATAGCTACCATTGACATCAGATCCAACATATCAATAATTTATACCTCCATACTAGATACAACATTTCTGGAAGACTTTCCCTTCATACTCCAAACTGTGGTACTGGTAATACTGCAAACTCCTGGTGAAGGCTCTAGGGTAAGATTGCAAAAAGCTTGGTGTTTGGATAAATTGCTGTTTAACATTTTATAATAAATAGTCGTAAACTGTGGATTCAAGAATCGACAATATGGAATTTGGTCGATAATTTTCAATTCTGCCAGACTTATAAACGAATAATAAAAGATTCCAAATATTGGGAAATAGTTGAAGAAATTCGTATCGAACAAGATGCGTAAAGCAACCATTTCCTTACGTCAAGTGATTCTCTTATATCTGTATCAGTCAATAAACGTCATCATTTCACTATACAAAACCCTAACGAATTTATTCGAAACAAATAGGTAAAGAAAATCCAATATCCCTAAAACAACACAGCAAAGTATTGATCGAAAAGAAAACTGGCAAAGTAAACCAGTCGTCTCACTAAGTAGGTATTGTTTCTAAGACGGCGTTCAAGTTGTGGATTTATCGAGAGACGCCATTTTATAAAACAGATAAAAAGATCCCCGACAGCCAAGGCGATTTACAATTTAAAACCGAGGGAGCACACACTGTCTCCCGATTGGCTGAGGAGTTTAAACCCCGTGGATCTAAAGGGCTGCCGCGGCATGCAATGCTGCGGGGTCGTTGTTCTCGATGCGTTTGCGTATGCATGCCGCGAGCTTGGGGTATTTTACATATCACGGAACGGCGGTCGTTCTATTGGTCGTTAGTAAAAGGGCTGCAAGGGGTTGGTGTCGAATGGGTAAAGAGTATGCGTAGAAAAAAAAACAATATGGATGAGCTGATGAATTCATGTATGTATTAAGGCTGGGCAAATGTTTACAGGCCCTACAGGTCAGTAATAACTTTTAATTTATAGCTCTTACATATTTTATAAAACAATTAATGGAAAATTATACGGTGATAAGTTCCAAGTTTTTGGGTAATTAGACTAAAGGTAAATTGTTTTAACTTAATTTTCAAGTAAGACAAAAACATAAACGAAGAGCTTCAGATCGCTGATGGTGTTATATACATCGTTAGTACAAAAAGGAAAACAAAATCGTACAGTGGTTTTGGTAAAACCTATATAAAACGGTCAATGAATGTCAGCCGTTTCTTTAACAACTGCATCCTCAAATAGCCATTTGCAACACTACTACATAGAAAACACGATCTTCACCCCTTCACTATAAGATGGAGCGGTAAACGTATAGAATATTAAAATATGAAATATCCATCTAATAAATGATGCAATATTATTACATTTCAAGATAAATTCTATATTTTTCGTTTATATTCTATTTAATATACGTATTACATATAAAAACACTGCAATAGTACTATATACTACAGCGTTCCCAGGGCATACGAATGAGCTACGTAGAAATGTGGTAATGTTGAACAGACGAAGACAACGGTCGCATTATACACATTTGCCTACGATGTCCTTAGCACAACAAAGGAAAAAAACTATCCGCCGTGTCTGCCTGTAAGGGAAAATTGCATATACAATTTTTGTGAGATTGTAAATGGTCGGCCTTAGGGAATAGAGATAGATATAACAGGATATAAAAAATAGTAATGAGAATTTATTCTTTTCAGCTGACAACAGTAGATACCGCCGTATCTTAAATTTTCTTTGTCATTTTAAAATAAGATCATAGAAGATTGAAAAAGTGCCCTGCAAATGGTACCTACATGAACGCTCAAGGTGTTCGTGTATATTCAATATAGCTTTCTCCGAATATTTTTTCATTCTTGATTAGTAGAAATTGCATTAATTTGAAACACTCAACTATATAACTTTTGCTTTCAATTTAAATATTTACAACAGAAATATACAAGGAGCATGTCAGTCGTTAGGAACTAATACGTGATTGAATATATCGGGACTGCCGATAAATTCAAAAGGGGGAAATAAAGAATACACTCAAAAAAGTACGTTTAATATAGGTATGTTTTATTTAATTATCTATTAGCGAATAATTTTATTCACATGACTCATACTAAATCTAGTTAGGAAATTCAAAATTTATACATTACGCATGTTAACTGTGTTCAATCAGTTATCCTTTTTTGCCCTAGTCAACTGTAAATACGATAAGTGACTAGTGCGATAAAGCGTATGGCATTTTTTCTCATTTCACAGTTACTTGCAATGTAAAATATATATAATACCCTTTCATTTATTTAAAAAAAAACACATTCACCGCGTATATTTATTGCCGTGCCCAATTATTATTATTGTCATAAAAAAATCACTTTGACATAGACTATAGAAGAAAGATAAGTTCAGTTTTTAAAGATGCAATGGTGCATTCTCAATCTCCATCTGCTGACTGTTATATTAGGGTATTCTTTTTTTCAAAATAAGATTTAAGATAACTGTACCCGATTCTTTAATAATTAAGAATGTAAAAAATACTTTTACCAAATATATAAGAATAAGTAATAATTTTTGGCATCTTTTTAACATCGAATGTTAAAACCGTGAAAGAAAATAACATAATATATTCCCACCAGTTGAAACAATTAATAAATTGTTCACCATATATTCCCCAAAAATTAAACATGTTTTTTTCTCATTATCCCCGATAGTTTTTCCTTTGCTGTATCTATTGGTTACATACGCTACCTGCTCTGTACAATGTATCTAACTGCAAATCTACTCGACACACTGGAAATATGTTGGAAATGGTAGATATGCTACACATTTCAAATGGGTTCAAATATACTATGCGCCCCTTACTCCACCATTGCTGTTCTACCCTATCCCCTCTTATATCGTCAAATATTTCTCTATAACCACCCCATTTGTAAGCATAAATATTTTTTTTGTTAGGAACATTAGAAATGGTACCTACAGAGACATCTATTTATTAAAAGAATTATGATTTTTTACCATTATTGACAGTGATGAATTCTTTTATCATCTTGCCCACCCTTAAAAGTCGTTAATGTCTCTAACCTAGATCGTGAATACAAATTCTCTGCTGAAATATTTGAAAGCAAATTATTAAATACCTAGACGTTTTCAGCCCTTTAGTTTTCGTAAAGTTTGTCTTACGAATTTAAGTTTTTTAAATGTGACATGTTAGCAAACTAATGAAAAGTGTATTTTACTGAAATTGAAGGTGAATCAGTATTCAATTCTGACAAATCTGCGTTTTGACTTTACTGACATCATTTTCCTAAACTTTAACTACAGAAGGAATTGTATGTAAAATGTTAAGAGATATAAATGGAACAACATTAATTACCTTGAATGGGACGTATCGCAGTTTGTACCTCTTTTTAAATCGTATGTACTTCAACCAAACCGGAAGTAAAAGTAATTGAAAATATGTCAAAGAGAGAAATCTGGCTATTTTCTGGATATCGCAAAAATTGAAAATTTAAGTTTAAACAGAAATACATTAGAAACACACACCTTCTCTCAATAAAATATTCAAACGCACTTACACTTTCCTTATTTGAAAGATTTGTCTTTCATTTAAGGCAAAATCTCCAGGGAAATTACAAATTTTCTTTCAGAATTGTAGGAATACGTTCAAGCGTGTATCCTCCGTGTAGCGTCCGTCATCTCGGCTTCGATAACTTCTATATCTTGATGCCCAGCAGATACATAATGCAATAGTAGACACCGTGAAACGGAAATACATATCTTCCACGATCAGACTTTCAGATACGTATGATTGGTGTGTGATCGTACCTTGGGGATTTGCGTCGCGGTCGGGGGTTGGCGGCACTGCTTCCGTTACGTTACAGCTCACCCCTTGAATGGGATATGAATGCATCCCTAAGCCCTGTGATGGATATTTTTGTAGTTTGTTTGGCATCTCTGCCAATGCTTTCTAATGCTATGCAGTGTCAACGTAATATTCTTTATAAATATATATCTCTGATTGTGACATTGTTTACGGCTAGCTTAAAATGTGGCGTTGGTTTTATATTCGCAGTTCAAAAATGAGATTAGTTTGATAAGTGCTTACACGACCCAAAAACAAAATTTCACCGCTAGAAAATTATTAATATTCATGTATTTTTTTGTGAAGGGAAATGCATTGCGCATCTTTAGGCAAGAGAAACTAGTGAGAAAACCCTTACTTAATTTTTCTCCTTTTTTTATTTTTCTATAAAATATTTTCGTTGCAAATGTGGCTGATTGTAAGACATTTGGAATGGTATCTTTTTCCTATAGTTTTCAATTGCTACTGTTTAATACAAAATTATATTTATACTTTTTATAGCAAAATTGTAACAAAAAGTAATTAAACAAATAAACAAAATAAAAAAATCTTGATTGTTTCTAATTTTTATTTTGTTACATGTTTCGGTACAATACCATCATCAGGCAAAAAAAAAATTAATTAGTTTAATTAAACGCCAATCTTCCAGTGACTTTACTTATTAAAAAGTAATTTAGCTGCATAACTTGCTTAATTGACATATGAAACAATCGCAAACATTCTAAATTTAATGTAAGAGAACATCGACAACAGGACAACAAATCAGATTTCGATGAAACTGTTTGGACTTTGCTATAAGATTAAAATTTTTTTTTTTTTTTAGCTGCCGAATAGTCTAATTTTGGGGTACCTACAATGATTTTTCTTGTCTTACAAAATATTTTGACGTATGTTGTACATATATTTATATATATTCCCAAGGAGGTTGCAAATTATTTTTGAAAAAAAATAATGGCAGATCAAGAACTGTTTTTGTTCCTTTAAGAACAACAATATTTTTAAATATTTTTCTGCTTTGTTAAAAATAAATTCGTTGCTATTTAGACTAGAAAAAAGAAACCAATGAAAAAGATTGACATTCAAGAAGAATAAAGAATAAAGAAGAAAAATTTTATTCACTTATTACATTTTTTATGTCCGGTGTAGATTTACAAGTTTCCATGCTATCCTTTACATTGTCTACAGCGATATAAATAGAAAATGTTTCATAACACATTTTCGAGAAACAACACAGCAGAATTAAAAAGAAAATATAACTAGATACTCAACTAGCAGAACACAGTTTAATCCACTATTTGCAAAGAAATATATGTTAAGAAGAATTATATAAACGTATAGCAAGACGAGCCATCGAAAAATGCTCTCCACGATATATGATTGGCAACCTACAGAAAAGCTGTGCCTTATCAAGATAATGACTTGTGTAAAGTTCCAGTTCCCCAAAGTTGCTTGGAAGCTTGATACAAGCAATTAACCTCCCACTCTATTTTTAATTTCTATGTATGTTTGACCAAGCGGTTTTAAAGTTTTACAAGGGTAAGTTCATTTAGTTAGTACTTGAGCTTCCTTTGATAATTTTAACTGGTTATAAAATTAAATATTCTTGGGACTTCCGAAAAAGGTAACTGTTCGGAATGCGCTTGAAAATTTTGATTAACTTAAAGAAACCGAATATATGTGACACCACATACTTCCTATTTATCCGGCTGATTTGAAATGTTGAACAAATAACAGCAGATGATAGCTTATCTACTGTTATTTGTCCAAGAGTTTGGGGCCAAATTCCCATAAGATTAACTGCAGAAGTTCCGATTCATCATTTTATCCCCACCACTCCTATCTTTCGCTTTGACCACGCCCATTTAGAGTCGTCTGATTGGTGGATGAAAGTGGCGGTTTCAAAGCGCGCAAAATTTGAATATTCGCGTGAACCCCCACGAAGAGTAACAGCTGTTTCTGCTTCAACAGCTCTTGGAATAGCCCTAAACAGTTCCTGAAATGGCCTAAAGAGTCATAAGAATAACTTAAGCAGTTCCTTAGAAACAGGTAAACAGTTTCTGGACTTAAACAGCGCCTGGTACTACTCAAACAGTTCTTGTAACAACTAAGCCGCTCCTAGAGCATAGTTAACAGCTTTCCAAAAGAGTTAAACAGCTCCTCGAATGATTTAAACGGGTCTTTTAAGTTTTTGTTAACGTTTCTCTAATATCGTTTTCTAAGTAGAGTACATTTGAGCGAACAGCATTTTTAATTTTAAAAATAATACAACAAAATAACCATTGGATGATTAATACAACGAAATAAAAAGAAAATTTAGCTAGTAAAAAATAAACATTACCACAGAAACGATATTACAGAAATAAAAATTAAAACTTTATGAAATAATTAGAAAAAATTTTGACACATACAACAATCACAATTTATTTAACTCTTTAGTTAATTCTATCAACGGCCAACTACGATATTACTTACCTAATTATTACCCTATAATTTTAACCATACCTATATCTCGGGTGCATGCCACTTCCGCGCCTGTCATTTCGTGCCCATATTATTACAGACATTTATCAATTAGCCATTGCGACTCTAGGTAATTAACCATATAATCGTGCAATAACCTATATTTAAATTCAATCAATATAATTAATCAACAATCAATCCCTTTGATGTAATTAAAAACCTTCCATAGCTTTATGCCATAATAAAGTTTGTTGGTATATTTCCTCCAATTGGTGTATGATTTACTACTGAAAACTAGTAGTTATATTTTACTACTTGAAACTTGCTAAAATTTCAGCCTTGTGAGTCAGATCCTTCAAGGTGTTGCAATTTTTTTGGGACATGGTTTATTTTCATCATTCTAATATCTATAGCACTTATACTATATCAAGGGTTCTAACCATGTGTCTTATTTTGCCATGGAACACTAATTTTCATCGACCCAGCCCATTTTCTGTACCATTGATGACTAGTTTGCTTTACGGATTTCCTATCTCTAAAGGCAAATGCCTTTGAGATATTTGCAATTTTGTGGAATTTTTTAATGGTTTGCACTCTTTGCATTGTGGATCCAAGTACAAAGATGGTAGGCATTGAGTGTTAGTGCAGTCATAACTAAATCCTATTCGGGTTATTCAAAAAATCATCTTCAGGCTCCTAAGTGTCAGTTTTTTTACGTTTAGTTTTATCCAAATAAAACTCATTTCTTCATACAAATCACCCCGTATATTATTTTTTTTGAATAGAGTCCTATTTATGATCTTGACTTGATCGGTGTTTATACTTGAGGGATTTATTTTTATTCAATCGGTAGTAAATTTCATTAATTTAATGCGCATTTTCAGAACTCATATCAATTTATTAAGTGCCAGGCATGCAAGTGAGCACGATAAAGAAAGTAAATGTAATGTAATTGAAAGATATAAAAATCATGAAACTATAAATTTGTTTCGAAATAAAGTTAACCGTAAACTAGTTTGGTGAGTGATTATCATTCGAAACATTAAGCTTCATTTAGAAGATGGCTTTTAATTGTCCTTGTTGAATTTGTTTTCTTCTCGGTGTCTTTATTCAACATAAATGGTCGGCATTTATCGTTCAAAATATATCACGTTTGTCTGTCATTATTGTAATACTTTCTATAAAGGTAGGAATAAATTCAAAATGTTACTTGCATATTCAATTTTCGTATTTTGTATTTTTTTTCTTTTATCTTGTTTTACTTATGAAGAATTTGCAAAACTTGATATGCAAAGTTTAAAAGCGCTAGCATGTCACATAAACACTTGTTTTTCGTACAAAATCGTTATGGCTTACTGATATCTAATAGTTAATATATATTGTTAACAAGTAAAATTAATTAATAAATATATATGGATGATCGCGCAAGTAGAACAATGCTCTACATACAACGTAAACAGAAAGCGTAAAGAAATGGGTTATATTACTACAAGTATATATAAAACTACCAAGAATAGGTATGCCAGCATACTCTAATAGTAATCGATGTAGTATTTTGTTTCGTATTCACCCATGTAATAAAAATATCTTGTCCCAGTAAAAAAAAATTATCATTTTTGGGACACTTAAACAATTGGACGCGAAAATCGCGTCTAGAGTTAATAATAGTTAATTGCTGGCGTTAATAGGTAATAGTTAATGGGAGGCGCGGAAGTGGCAAGACACATATACCTCTAGCTCTTTTGGATATATCCAGCATTTTTAATCCGCAAAGAAATAACTTTTAGTTTAAAAATGTATCCTTTAGATTCATGCGGAGGACCCACGAAGTTCCAAAGGAGTCACTTTTTATATAAAAATTGTCAAAATGTAGTTCGTTATATCCTAGTGGGCATATAAAACAAGAGATTGGAACATCTGCAATTTCTTGATGTTGATGGTTAGGACAATTTTTAGCATATTGGCGGCACTGTAGATAGAATAATAAAATTTTAAATTTCTGATGATCAAGGAAAGGAAAACTAACAAATCATATGTTTTCAGAAAATTACATAAAATCCGAGTGTTCCATTTAAAATTTTAAATTCGACCATGTTTCCGGTAGAACTGGAAGTGATAAAAAATTATAAAATAAGTTAAATAATTGAAAAGTTGAACGTTAATGGATAGAAATACATATATCCCCAATTTTCTGTCACGGAATGTCTTGAAAAACAACTTAAAGACAGTTAAGTTCTTGCCGTAGGAACATATTTTACTGAAAATACATCACTCTATAGCCTTCAACGACACCTCTGCCACAGAATCGTTTAAGGCGACATCCTCTCATCTTTGGACGGAATACATTTGGGCATTGTTTCCGAATACATCACCCATAATACCAGCAAAAAAGTTGCATACTAGAAAAGTGCACAAAAAATACACTACGGAAAAGGGCGATTAATGATCCGGTAATCTCAGGCCGTCCGACCAAGTTTCAAATGATGATTTATGTACTCGGCCCGTCACTCGCTGACTGATACACTATGCTAAGCGTATACACCAGTATATACCGACCGCATAAAAAGACGCATTTCGGACCATAAATCATCGATAATTCGCCGGGCGACGAGAGAGGGCATCAAAATCATATCAGGAAGCGCTTTTTAACTTTTTAATTCGAGTATACGGTCCTGCGCGCGATGACTGGCGAAAAGTATACGGGCGACAAAAGAACCGGCGCGTCACTGCATCGCTGCCGGAGGTGAAATATCGAACGCGCCACCGAATAAACGATCCGGTTAGGCAAATCGATTTGTCGACTATTCGATTCTATTCTCGTCCGCGCTATTCCGAGACACGATCGTAAATAAAATCAATTTGACTGTTTCTCATTCATTTTTAGGTTTTGCCCTATTACGAATTGACATTTTATTTTCTTCATATGGTGGTATGTACGACCGGTCAATAACTAAAAAGTGTTATCTATAATTAGTAAAATTTAAAACATTTTAATAGCTTTTTTTTAAATGTAACTTAAAAATGTTTACTAACCTTTTAATTTTATCTTATTCTATATTACCTATTAACTAAGGTTTCCTTTTCTTTTCGTAATTAAGTTAAAAGTTGAAAAAGTTAAAAAAAATATCATTTGTGTGTATACAATATGTTGCTAGATAGGTGTCAGAAGAGGAAAAACTTTTTTAATATTGATTCTCAAACATTTTTATTCTTCATAAAACTTTTTGCTTGTTCTAGAGCCTACAAACAAAGCGGCCAATCTGAATATGAGCGCATCATTTCTCTATCGAATTTACGTAGCTAACAAAGTAAAGGGCTCAGTAAAGGTGTATAAACGATTGGACTTTTGTTTATGAGTGTGGGATACGCAATTTCAAGTGATCAACATTTTTATAAAAGCATTATATTCTCTAATGAATGTACATTCAGTATAATTGGACATATATCGTCCTTAAATTCTCGATTTTGAACTGACACAAATCCAAAATCGTAATCGACAACATTCTATTTGCGATAATTAGTTTCTCGAATTTCGACATTGCTAAAATCAAAGTTATGGTTTGAGTTATGACAGTGCTGGGATAATGCAGTAGCATTGACATTTTTACTTTCGTTACTGCACTTGTGTGCGTTTGTAACGGACCCGGCTTATTTATCTGGAAATTTTGAGATGGTCAACCTAAATACTCTCCCGAACCCTCTCGAACTAATTAATTCAAAACAGCAATGTAAAGAATTTTTATAAACTAACTTGTGACGTCATTCTGCACCGCTATACTCGTACCACTTCTCTCTACAAGAGGGCGCAAGAATTGCGGTTGGCGTTGTTTTTTTGAACTTCAAACGCCCTTCTAGAAAGTAATGTGGGATTCGCTGATCAGCAGTCAGATCAGCAGTAACATACAATAAACAAAGAATCAGATAAAATTAAAATAAATACCGTATTATCTTAACTATGCGAGACTTTAAACAAAATATACTGTCACTTCCTGTGGGGAAGACGCTGTTACAGCAGATGCGACATTACTAATCAACAGCTTAATAATAAAATTAGGATTGAGTTTGCGCCTTCACGGTCATTACAATTAATTTTGTAGCCGATGTGTTTTGATCATTTTTTTCAATTTTTTGTTTTATTTGTGTAAAAAACTTATTATTTTTGGGGATTTACGAGTAATTTTTAATTTATATGCTTTTAATAATTTGTTTAAGGTTTCTGATAGATTAGATTGATAATTAATCGGAATAAATTCATTAGGTGTTTCATTATTCTAGCTTTCTTGTTATTTTTATGGAATTGTTTTTTTTTGTATGTTTTTAAAGAATAATTTAAAGTGTTATTTGTGATAAGCATTTTCTTGATTTTACAGATTTTTTGATGTAAAAATTCTTTCTCAGAAAACATGCGGCACCGATCAACCGAATTATTAGAACCGATTTTGTATTTTATAAGCGCCCACGAGATTTTCACTTTAGTTAAGGAAAAAATGGAAAATGAAACTTTTTAAACAAGGATAGATAGCACATTCTGCCGTGAAGTATTCATGAAATAAAGAATCTGTGAAAAGATACAATAACAGTCATTTAAATACAAAACTTGCTAAACTATTATTAAAACTAAATTTAATAACAAGCAATTATTTTTTTTTTGTTTGTTTAAAGGATTTAGACAGACACTTATCTTGAAAATCTACTAACAAACCACAATTAATTTTCAGTCTATTATAAATAATATTTTATTATTCCAGGTTTACAGCCACCATGTAGGTATTAATATCTGTACTGGCAACCATCAATACATGTACATC